>CM045885.1:1553615-1583615 GCA_025169545.1 Anguilla japonica
TCGGTGCTGCTGGAGAGGGAGGCCGCTGTGGACACGGCCGACAGACAGGGACTGACTGCGCTGCACCTGGGGGTGAGCTTCCGGAAACTTCCTCCTCTGTCCTCTCCCTCCGCCCCCCCCCCCCCCGTCCCCCCCTCAGTTATCTCCCTCCATCCATCCACTCCCTCCATCCTCTCCTCTCCCTCTCTCCTCTCCCTTCATTCCTCCTCTCCCTCTCTCCCCCCTCCTCCCCTGCTCCCCCTCTCCCTCTCCTCTCCTCTCCTCCCCTCCTCCCCCCCTCCCCCCTCTCCCTCTGTCTGTCCTCTCCCTCTGTCCTCTTCCTCCATCCTCCCCCCCTCCTCCCCCTCTCCCCCCTTCCTCCCTCCTCTCCCCCCCTCGGTGACGGTGAGCTCTGTGCCCCCCCCCCCCCCCCCCCGCAGCTCCTGTGTGGTCAGGAGGAGAGCGTGCAGTGCCTTCTGGAGCAGGAGGCGTCCGTGCTCCTGGGGGACACCAGGGGGCGCACTCCCATCCACCTGGCAGCCGCGCGGGGCCACGCCACCTGGCTGAGCGAGCTCCTGAACATCGCCCTCGCCGAGCCCCCCACCCCTCCTCTCCGGGACAAGCGGGGGTACACCCCGCTGCACTGGGCCTGCTACAACGGTCAGAATCCGCCCCCCCCCCCCCCAAAAAAAAAAACAGTTACAGGATCACTGCACTGCAACAAAGGCTGTCTTAACAAGTGTTTCAGCCTTGTAGTCAGACTTCTTACATTTTTCTCTCAAGTAGAAAATATTAGCTTAGTTTCTTTTTGCTTGACAAGTGAAATTTTCTTGTTGCCCATTGGCAAATATTGAATGAGTAAAACTGTCTCACCACTTTGGCAATCTTTTTGTCTTATTTAGTAAAAAGGGTAATTAGAAACAAGATTAAAGTCTAAATATAAGACTAAAATAGTGATTTGCAGTGTGTGTGTGCCCTGCCAGTACACCAAAACTGACGTTTGGTTTTCCGCAGTCTTTCCCCCCCCCCCCCCAAGATTTGGTCCCCATGTTGTGTGTTCTCTGCATTTCTCATATTAGTGTGTGTCTCCAGGTCATGAGGGGCAGCCCATATTCAGTCATGTGACCTATGTGAGTGTGTGTGTGTGTGTGTGTGTGTGTGTGTCTCCAGGTCATGAGGGGTGTGTTGAGGTGCTGCTGGAGCAGAAGGAGGGGAGCTGCCGCTCGTTTGAGGGGAACCCCTTCAGCCCCCTGCACTGCGCTGTGTGAGTCTGCACCTCCCTCTGCTCACTGCACTACAGTACCCTACAGTACCCTGCATTATACTACAGTACCCTACAGTACCCTACGCTATACTACAGTACCCTACAGTACACTACACTATACTACAGTACCCTACAGTACCCTACGCTATACTACAGTACCCTACACTGCACTACAGTACCCTACAGTACCCTACACTATACTACAGTACCCTACAGTACCCTACGCTATACTACAGTACCCTACACTATACTACAGTACCCTACAGTACCCTGCATTATACTACAGTACCCTACAGTACCCTGCATTATACTACAGTACCCTACAGTACCCTACAGTACCCTACAGTACACTACACTATACTACAGTACCCTACAGTACACTACACTATACTACAGTACCCTACAGTACCCTGCATTATACTACAGTACCCTACAGTACCCTACAGTACCCTACAGTACACTACACTATACTACAGTACCCTACAGTACACTGCATTATACTACAGTTCCCTACAGTACACTGCATTATACTACAGTACCCTACAGTACCCTACACTATACTACACTATACTACAGTACCCTACAGTACCCTAGACTATACTACAGTACCCTACAGTACACTGCATTATACTACAGTACCCTACAGTACCCTACAGTACACTACACTATACTACAGTACCCTACAGTACACTGCATTATACTACAGTACCCTACAGTACACTGCATTATACTACAGTACCCTACAGTACCCTACATTATACTACAGTACCCTACAGTACCCTGCATTATACTACAGTACCCTACACTGTACTACATTACACTACAGTACCCTACAGTACACTACATTATACTACAGTACACTACAGTACACTGCACTATACTACAGTACCCTACAGTACTCTACAGTACCCTACAGTACCCTAGACTATAGTACAGTACCCTACAGTACCCTGACTATACTACAGTACCCTACAGTACCCTTATATTACAGTACCCTATATTATACTACAGTACCCACACAGTACCCTACAGTACATTATACTACACTATACCCTACAGTACCCTACACTATACTACAGTACCCTACAGCACCCTATATTACAGTACCCTACAGTACACTACATATATACAGTACCCTACAGT
Organism: Anguilla japonica; assembly: GCA_025169545.1. Classification (NCBI taxonomy): domain Eukaryota; kingdom Metazoa; phylum Chordata; class Actinopteri; order Anguilliformes; family Anguillidae; genus Anguilla; species Anguilla japonica. Next base: position 1,556,002 of record CM045885.1, read on the forward strand.
ACCCTAGTACCCTACAGTACCCTAGACTATACTACAGTACCCTACAGTACTCTACAGTACCCTACAGTACCCTAGACTATAGTACAGTACCCTACAGTACCCTGCATTATACTACAGTACCCTACAGTACCCTACGCTATACTACAGTACCCTACAGTACACTGCATTATACTACATTATACTACAGCACCCTACACTATACTACAGTACCCTACAGTACAGCACACTACATTAAAATTACCGCACATTACATTACATTACCATTACACTACAGTACACTGCATTACCATTACATTACAGTACACTACAGTACAGTACATTACTCTACACACATTACATTACAGTACACTACATTACATTACATTACATACAGTACATTACACTACAGAGCTTGTTGGAACAACTGCAGAACACAGGTTCTCATAGAAGTACCAGTTATGCATAGTCATGAACATCAAGTCTAGTTCGAATGGCAAGCATAGGCTCAGTTAGTGAAGTTATGGCAAGTCATAAGCTAGAAGTGAAGCATGATTACAAAAGATATGATGAAGAGCTACAACATCAAGATGAAGATGCAAGTGCAACATTCAAGTGCTGTGCTTGACGTACGCTCACCCTCAGCTAATTTCTGCCGTCCGAGTGTGAGTGTGGGTCTGAGTTTTAAATCAGGTCGAGTCCTTTCTGAGTTATTTCACTGTGGTCATGAAGGTCAGCCTCTCCCCCTGCACTGAAACTCGAAAACAGCTGCACGCAGAGCAGCGCTGTTCACATGGGGGTTTAGCTCCTGCATGACTGGGGCTCCCAGCTGACCAGTAGGGGGAAAAGCAGGAAGCGAGGAGTGACCTTTGACCCCAGTGTTGACCGCGGCCTGTTCCTCTTTCCGGCAGGGTGAACGATCACGAGGCCTGCACGTCCGTTTTGCTGGAGGCCCTGGGCTCGGACATCGTCACCTGTCGAGACGCCAAGGACAGGTAAAGCCGCACGGAACTTTTCTGGAAAAGCTTTTGTTAAAAATGTTAGTGGGGGATTTGATACATACAAAGCCACTTTGATGATGCTGCTTGTTTGTGGTATTATGATGTGCCTCAGTGCCTCAAACATAAAGAGCCTACTGGGGAAGGATAGCCTTTTTGGACACTGCCACAGTTCAATGGGATCTTCCCCCTGAACTGAACTCAAGTGCATCAGAGAACAATTTTTAATTATCCTTAAAAAGATGGTCGTTACTTATTGGGTAACCCTCATTGTGTTTGTAATACGATCTGCCAGTCTGCCAGTATGCTGTCTGCCCTGTGGTGAACGTATAGTCCAGTCATATCCTTCTGCATTGTATTAACTGCATTGTCATGGATGTCTTTTTGTCACGTCTGTGTTTGAATGTTAGAGGGCCACAATGGAAATAAGCCTGCTGGCTTTCTTGTGTTTCTATCCTCGTCAGTTTTTAAAAGATTACTGTCTGCTATGCAGTCTTCTGAAATCTTGTTTTTAAATTGTCAAATAAATGTATTAATTCCCTCTCCCCCCTCTCTCTCTATCCCCCTTTTTCCCCCCTTTCTCTCTCTCTCTCTCTATCCCCCCTCTATCTCTCCCTCCCTTCCCCCTTTCTCTCCCCCTCTTCCCCCTGTCTCTCTCTTCCTCTCTATCTCAACCCCCCCCCCCCCCCTCTCCCCTCCCCCCCTCCTCTCTCTCCCCTCTCCTCTCCCTCCACCCCCCCCCCCCCCCAGAACACCTCTTCATGCGGCTGCGTTCTCTGGTCACGTGGACTGCCTCCAGCTGCTCCTGGCCCACGATGCCCCGGTGGACGCCGTGGACCAATCGGGGCGCAGCGCTCTGATGATGGCGTCGGAGCGGGGCTGTGCGGCCGCTGTAGGTATGACCTCATCGCGTGCCGCGAGCTCGTGCTTCTGTGCTGGACCGCACGCCACTCTGACCGAGAAAAAACTTTTTTTTAAAAATCATCTTTTGTCTTTTTTCTCGTCTCTTTTTGTCGTCCGTCAGAGGTGCTGCTGCGCAGCTCCAACGCAGGCCTGAGTCTCACCGATCAGAACGGAAACACAGCCCTGCATCTGGCCTGCAGTAACGTGAGTCACCAGCAGGGGGAGACTCTCCCTGCATTACCTGCACTTTCAGGCACCAAAGGGCCAGTGTGTTTATAGCCATCTGAACTCTGTTAGATCAGTCTCTCTCTCTCTCTCTCTCTCTCTCTCTCTCTCTCTCTCTCAGGGGAAGGAGGAGTGTGCTCTGCTCATCCTGGAGAAGCTGACGGACACCTCCCTCATCAGCGCCACCAACACGGCACTCCAGACGTAAGTGTCCGTCACTCAAGAGTGGGAGGGGCTTATTCGCAACACAAGGTCTGCTGAAGCTGGGAACCTTAAGCCCGGCCTGCCCAGCCCTGTGCCTGGAGATCTACCACTCCAACCCTAACAAAGCACACCTCATTCAACAGCTAGAGATCTACCACTCCAACCCTAACAAAGCACACCTCATTCAGCAGCTAGAGATCTACCACTCTGACCCTAACAAAGCACACCTCATTCAGCAGCTAGAGATCTACCGTCCTGTAGGTTTTCACTCCAGCCCTAACAAAGCACACCTCATTCAAGAGCTAGAGACCCCATTAAGCTGCTAATCAGTGCAGTCAGGAGTGCCAAATTAGGGTTGAAATGAAAACCTCCAGGATGGTAGATCTCCAGGAGCAGGGCTGGGCAGCCCTGTTTTCAGCTGTCCTTGTCTTTGCTTTGGCGATTATAACTGTGGCTCATGATGGTTTATTTAATTTGGCTGTACTCCTCTATGGCAGGCAGTGTTTATAAAGCGGATTTTTGGGTCTCGTTCTCACCCCCCCCCTCCCTCTCTCCCCCCCCCCCCCCCCCCAGGCCGCTCCACCTGGCCGCGAGGAGCGGCCTGAAGCAGGTGGTGCAGGAGCTGCTGTCTCGGGGGGCGAGCGTCCAGGTGCTGGATGAGAACGGTGAGCCCCCCCGATTGGGCGCTGAGTCTGTCCGTGGCCTGTCAGTCAAACTGTCCGTCCGTCCGTCTGTCTGCCTGACGGTTTGTCCGCCTGCAGCTTTGGCGGCTGACGTAGCGGCTTTGTTTGTGCCCCTCCCCCTCCTCCTCTCTCTACACCGAGCATCTGCCCCCCCCCCCCCCCCCCCCCCCCCCCCCACTCCGTTCCTTAAAGGGTCCTGGAGTCATTTTGAAGTGTCTACATTCACACCCTCCTCCCATCTGCCCCTGGCCTCGTCCCCGATCCCTGACCCCGCCCCCAGGGCTGCCCCTACCCCTGGTCCCTCCCCCATACCCCTAATCCTGCCCCTGGCCCTGACCCAGGCTTCAGTCCAGCCCCCTGTTCCACCCCTACCCCAGGCTCAGCCCCCCAGTCCAGCCCCCAGTCTGGCCCCCACCCCTGCCCTTGGCCCCGCCCCTGATCCTGCCCCTGCCCTTGGCCCCGCCCCTGGCCCCACCCTCATTGGTTCCGCAGTGTCCTGGCTGGCAGTGTACTAATGGAATGCTGCTCTCTCCCACCCCACCCTTCTCTGGCATGGTTCCCTACTATTCTCTCTCTTTTTTCCATCTTTCCCTTCCCCTCTCTCTCGCTCTCTTATCATCTTTTTCTCTCTTTCTCCCCCTCCTCTTTTCACCTCTGTTTCAATCTCTCTCCCCTGCTTCGTCTCTCCCCTCCCTTTCTCTCTCTCTCTACCCCTCCCCCCTCTCCCTCCCCCCTCCCCCCTTCTTTCTCTCCCTTCCCCCCCCCCTCTCTCTCCTCTCTCCCCCCCTCCCTCTCTCGCCCCTCTCTCTCTCTCTCTCTCTCTCTCCCCACTCTCTCTCTCTCCCCCCTCCTCTCTCTCCCCCCTCTCTCTTCTCTCTCTCTCTCTCTCCCCCCCCCTCCCCCCTCCCCTCCCCCTCTCTCTCTCTCCCTCTCTCCCCCCCCCCCCCTCTCCCCCTCTCCCCCCCTCCTCTCTCTCTCTCTCTCTCTCTCTCAGGGCTCACTCCCGCTCTGGCTTGCGCTGCTAGCAGGGAGGTGGCAGACTGCCTGGCTCTCATTCTGGCCCCCATGATGCCTTTCTGCTCCCCTTGCAGCTCCGGAGCTCCCTCCCCCGGCTCCGTCCTGAAGACCCCGCCCCGGCCTGGGAGGGGCCCCCGGGAGCCCCGCCCCCGCAGGGTCCCCTCGGGGACCCCCAGCGACTGCACCACCGAGAACGATTCAGACTCCGAGACCTTCTGACCCCTGTGGGACCACTGCCCCACCCCCTTCTGTCTAACACACACACACATACAGACAGACACACACATATACACACAGACACACACAAGCACATACATACACACACACACACACAAACACACGTATGCACACACAACTCTTCACTTCTCAAGCAATTGTGGCCCCGTGTCGATTTTTTATATCGGATGTACAGCAGGTGGGGCGACAACCTCAGTGATCTGTGGGTCAGGGTGGGTGCTTCGACTTTTAACATTTTGGACTTTTATTATGACACAGGGACCACACAGTAGGAAATGATCTTCTGCAGAAAACCTTCTGAAAGCTGATGATGTGTGTGTATATTTACGGTGATGCGCCGGTAGTCCCGCAGGGTTACCTGTAGCTATGGCCCCTGTGTGGACCTCTGTAAGCACAAAAACCCTCAGCAGCACACGAACAAACGTACATGTACGCGTGCGGAAACACCGCGTGCTGTAGCGTGACTGATACTGCCCCCCCCCGCCCCCCCCCGCTCTCCTCCCCCCCACCCCACCCCATCGCGTCCGTGCGTCTGTCTGCGCTGGAGTATCGGTGGAATGAACCTTCGGCGATCCGCATCGCTGAACCGAACCCCCGAACCCCCGCTCCTCAGCTCAATTTTTCCCGCCATTTTCTGGGGCTCAAAAGCCAGCCGTTCGGCTCGTCGTGCGCCCCGTTATTTTCGGGGCGCTCCGTGGCTGCCGCAGGGCCGGAGACGCGTGTCAGACTCGCGTCTGATTGGCTGAGGGGGGTTTGCCCGTCCCGATGCGGGTTGTAGAAAACACAAGTGGCCCCAGCTCTACTGCCAAAATAAAGCCGTCTCTTACCCAGGGAGAGTCTGAGGTACGGAAACGGCTCGCCTGACTCTGTAGTCCTTTATTCTGTTTTTAAAACTATTTAAAAAAATTTTGGGGAAAAAAATAAAAATAAAAATTTTCAGGTGCCATTTTGACCAAACAAGCCACAAAGCACAAAGCTGCCTCTCCTGTCTTAACTGTTCAGTATGGCAGCGGATTCTAAAGCTGTTCAGATGCAGTATTGAACCTAGACCCAGGGGGGTCATAGGTCATGGGTCACAGGTCACATCCTGCCTGGGTCAGGTCAGGGTCACAGTTGATGTCATTGCCAGTGCTGTGAAAGATCACGGTCACAGACGGTTGTGCTCTGAGGAACCCAAACAGGTTCCCCCCCGTTTGAAACTGGGGGTTACCAGGGGTTCTTGCCTTACAACAACACACACACACCACACACACACACACACACACACTCACACACACTCGCACACACTCACACACACCCACACACACACTCACACACACACACACACACACACATTCACTCACACACACACACAAACACACACACACACTCACACACACACACACACACACACTCACACACACACACCCACACACACACACTCACACACACAGACCCACAGTGTTGATCACTCAAACAGTATTATAGTTCTTACTGCCTCACAGAGCACCCCCCCCCCTTGTTCCAAGCATCTTATAAAGACAATGCCCAAATCCTGCTGAGGGGTTCCCTTAATGCTCTCTTACCCCCCCCCCCCCCTCACCTGTCGCACGCCCGCTGTGTGAGCAGAGCCAAGGGAACTTCAAAAGCCCCCCGTCCCCCGTCCCCGTCGAAGCTTATCCGGGCTGTGGCGGGTATCTGTGACACCCATTGGATGTGGGTTTTAATGTGATTCAGTGTCTCGTACTGTAGGCGACAGGTTCAGCGCCAGCCCGTCTGGTGTTTTATTAACTGTTACATTTTGGTACAAATGGAAAGCACTTAACTGCTCGGGAGGGTTTTCATTCTGGGACCACCGTCTAACCCCCCCCCCCCCCCCCCCCCCCCAAACAATTCATCCCTCTCCTGTCCGTCACCACTCAGCCAGCGACATGCCAGTCTCCCTCGTACCCGAACCTGTCCAGTGCCTTTGTGTCTCCCTCTTTGTACTGTTTTTAATTTGTGCATTTTTTTAAAAAAAAAAAGCGTTTGTTTTTCTAGCTGTTTCTACGTGTGCGTATCTGTCAGTTCTCTGGCCCTGGGCCAGCGGCGGATTAAAGCCCTGATGTGTTCGGTGTCTTTGGTCAGAAAGCAAAAAGAAACGTTTGCGTGTTGGGGAATGGTACCTGGGGGGGGGGGGGGGGTGTCAGGTGGTACAAAGATTCCTCCCTCTGCCTCCCCCCCAAAACACACTCACACACACACACACACACACACACACACACACACACGTTCCCTTTCGCCCCTCATCTTTGTGTGAAACGCGAGCCTCTGCGTATGTGTGCAATAAGTCTAACAAAATGAAGTTCCTTTTTTTTTTTGTACATATCTGTGTCTCCTTTTCAAGCAGAGAATAGTTCTGTAATATTAAATCTTTCTTAAAAAAAAAAAAAGGTACAAATTGTTTTTAAAAAATGTAAAGAGAAAATATGCTGTTGTTGTTTGACTAAATGAGAACGGAAGAGCCAGCCAGTGTTATGCCATAGAGGGTGATGCCAGTCTTGACAATCTGCTCGTTGAGTGCCAGTGGGTAGCGCCAGTTGGTGGCGCCAGTGGGCAGCACCAGTTCATGTTGCAGTAAAAAGAAGCTGAATTCTGTTTTTGTCACAGCTCAATTTTGGTCTGTTTTATAAAAAAAAAGTATAATTATAATATAAATCTCTGCTTTAACCAATTGTTGTGTGCTTTTTTTAAATTTTTTTTTTTAAACAATTTTAAAAATCCTTTCTGCTACTGGGCCAAAACCTGAAAAGACAGACATTCATCTTTACACTGAAAACATAAACAATATAATGGGAAGAAGTGGCAGGTAGAAACATTTTGTTGAAGGAAAGCTCGTCTGCATTCTCCAAACTGACATTGCTTTGATGAGATGGATCTACCACAATGATCTGACATTTTTATTGGGTATAAAAACGCACACAAAAGCACTGAAACTTTAATAAACTGTGTTAATCCTTTATTACATCAATCTCTGTACAGTTGGGACAAACATCACACGCAGACTGGCTTGTTCTCAGGGCGTGCTTTGCCAGGGCTTTTCAGTGCGATGTCCCAAAATCTCGAGCAAACGAAAGGACCACTGTCTTGGCACTTCCACAACACTGATTCACAACAGCCCCCCCCCCGTCCTAGTGACAGCTTGTCACGATTCGGGAGGAAGTCGGGGCTTGTGTGCGCCCCTCAGGTGGAGCGTCCCATAAATTTACACACCTTTACCTGCCTGTCCCCAGTCAGCCTAAAGTGTGCTTCTGTGGATCTGTGAGAGACGGGGGGTGAGGGGTGGGTGCCCCTCTCTGTCGCCCCAGGATAGCGGGAGAGACGGGGGGGGGGGGGGGGTCCCCGTCCCGCTGACGGCCCAACAGTCCGCCCCGCCGCCAGGCTCAGCAGTTCACCCCCAACCCGGTCCAGTGGTCCGGCACCATCAGGAAGTACTTATCCATGGCCTCGCAGAACCGGGCCCGGTACAGCTCCGGGGAGACCACCGTGGGCATCTTCCCTGGGGGGGGGGGGGGGGGGGCGGGAGTACAATCAGTCCCACAATGCACTCTGCCATACAGGCGTTCAGTCACAGATTGGTTTGTGATTAAAAATGAGCATTAACTATTATGATTATTAGCACTGTTATTAATATTATCATTATATCCCAAGCCATCTGGAAGAGACTGGCAGGTACAGGTGTACTACAGGTGTTTTACCCTGGCAGGTACAGGTGTATTACCAGTATATTAATCTGGTAGATACAGGTGTATTACAGGTGAATTACCTTGGCCGCCCAGAATTCCAGTGGATTTGACCACCATTTCCAGTTTCTTGTCCCAGGTGAAGGTCCGAATGTAATCTGGAGGAGAGGATCATTTTTCAGACAGGTGTGTTACAGGTGAATGTCACACACACAGGAAACAGCGCCATTTTGAGGAAGTAGAGGGGACTGGGTGATTAGAGGTGAGGACGAGAGGCACTGACTGGGGCTGTACAGCATCTGAGTGCCGCTGCAAACGCATCCGTACGTCTCCTTACGACTGCGCATATTTATCTGCGCTTGTGATGTCATTAAATATTCTCTGGAAACAAGCAAGGTAAACCAGGGGCTCAAGCCCAGGGGTTTAGGGGACCTACAAAGACGAGGAGGTCCTCCCTCAAAATGGAGTATGGATCAGAAAATTCTGATCCATAAAAAAAAAAAAAAATAACTTTTCTCCCCCTCAGTTTTCACATTTTTATCTGAATGGGGATTTGGCTCACAGAAACGGCTGAAGCAAAAATATTTTGTTCAAACTAGAAAATTGTAATCCAAAAAAAAGTATTTGTAGCCTTATTGTGTGTGGATCAAAATAATCCCTGGTATTACACAAACACTCTCATTAAGCAGCTGAGCGGGATGATCGTTCAAACAGGAAACGGGGCAGCGAGCAGAAAATGGCGGCTACACCAGCTGGAGGAGGAAGCTGCAGGAAACAGATGGGACCAGAGCAACAGGAAGTGATGTCACGAAACCTTGGGAGCTGCGGGGGGGAGGGGGTGAGGGTGAACAGGGCGCATCCCGATGATGCCCACCACCAGCTGGAGAGGAGGAAGTTGTGGGGAAAAACAGATGGGACCAGAGCCACACAGGAAGTGATGTCACGGAACCTCGGGGTGGGGGGGGGGGTACGTACCGATGATGCCCACCACCAGCTGGTCGGTGGTGTCGTCGCGCCCCACCAGCAGCGAGTAGTCGATGATGAGGTGGGAGGTGAGGAAGAAGGCGTCGCTGTGGATGGCGGCGCGCAGGATGGCCTTGCAGTGCGCGCGGATGTACAGCGGGTTGTCGTGCACCAGGCGCAGCAGGTTCTCGTCCAGCAGCACCACCTCGCAGCTCTCCTTGCCCGAGTCCGTCTTCACGTTGCGGTTCCGCAGCGACCCCTTCAGGTCGAACACCTGCGCCATCTTGCGGCCGTAGAACAGGTTCTCCATCACCAGCAGGTCCAGCTTCTTCTCCGTGTTGTTCTGAGAGTTCTTGTAGCCGATCCGGTACACGCCCAGGATCTTAGCCAGCGCGGTGGGGCGCTAGGGGGTCAGAAAACACACCTCAAGAGTCTCAATGGCTGTATTTACCAAACGGCTGTGGGTTTGGTTGAGCCGCATGGCTCCCCCATGATGGGCTGCCCCCCCCGCCCCCCCACCCCGCCCCCCCATACCTTCTGCTGCACAGCTCCAGTGATGTAGGTGAAGTAGTGCGGAGCGAAGTCCAGGAAGGACTGCACCTCCAGCCTGGGCATCTGCTTCAGGATGAACCGGTCATCTGACAGAGAGGACCATGAGTCAAGCAATTTACAATAAAAACCCCAACCCCAAACCCCAACCATAACCCAAACCCAAACCCAAACCCAAACCCCAACCCCAACCCCAACCCCAACCCCAACCCCAACCCCAACCATAACCCTAAGAATTAGCTTCAGGATGAACCGGTCATGACAGAGAGGTCAACAGGTCAACAATCAGTTACAATAAAAATCCCAAACCCCAAACCTTAACCCCAACCACAAACCCCAACCCTAACACTAACCCCAACCCCAACCCCAAACCCTAACCTTAACCCCAACCACAAACCCCAACCCTAACACTAACACTAACCCCAACCCCAACCCCAAACCCTAACCTTAACCCCAACCACAAACCCCAACCCTAACACTAACCCCAACCCCAACCCCAACCCCAAACCCTAACCTTAACCCCAACCCCTGACCCTGACCCTGGGCATCTGATTCAGATTCAGCGGGGGGGGGGGGGGCGGCTCACCTTCGGTGGCGTAGAAGACGGCGCCGGACTTCCCCCCGCGGGCCTGCCAGTTGACGCAGTGCGAGAGCGAGCGCACGAAGTCGTCCTCGCTGCTCTCCATGATCTCCTCCCGCATGCGGTGGAACTCCTCCGCGTAGTAGATCCGGCAGTAGAACTTGGCGTTGGCGTCGGAGAACTCTGAGGAAGGCACGCGGTCGCATCGGCATTGGGCTTCGTAATCATAGTGTGACTACACCATTCAGTGGAAGAAACGCTGTTACACGCTGGCGGAACATCTAGTCTGCTTTTGGCTTCAAGAACATTCTAAAGCTGATGTCACAATCACCGCTGGTAACTGAAAGCAACAGAGTTCTAGAACACTGACTTAGAATTTTGAGAAAAACATTCCAAAAAAAACCTACTCCTCAAAGGGCTAAACTCATATACACGTAACACTGGATGTGTTGGAAATAGTGAGCATCCAGCCATGTGACAGACAGCGATAGAAGCTGAAACTCACGCAGCTCAATGTGAGGGTTGCCTGCCACCTTCTTCTGCTTGTCACCTCCGTCTGGCTCTTCTGAAGGAGGAAAAACAAAAAACACAGATGAATGAAAGAATAGCATTTGACCTTTGACACCTCCTATCAAATGTACAGAAGAGTAAGCCTTCACAGGATAACCAGCCCAGCAGATGCAGGGGCAGGTGCTGCCCTGGTGCTGTTTGACCTTTGACCCCGGGGACGGATACTCACTGAGAGGGTCTGCCTCCATGCTGGTCCGTCCCGCCAGGGGGGTGGCCGCCTCGTTGGGTTTGGCAGGGCTGTTCTTCACCCGGTTCTCTCCCGCGCTTCAAGGGAAAAGAGAAGGTCAGTCCGTCTCTGTGAGCCTGGCTCAGGAGTCCTCAGTCTTATCCAGAAAGGGCCGGTGGGGGTGCAAGCTTTCGTTCCAGTCAAGCAGTTACACACCTGATTGTACTGATCAATGTCCTTAGCAAAGACTCCAGTCTGCAGGTTTTGGATCAGTCTGTCTAAGTTTCTGATCGGTCTGTACCTGTTGGTCTGTAGGTTTTGGATTGTCTGTACCTGTTGGTCTGTAGGTTTTGGATCTGTCTATACCTGTTGGTCTGTAGGTTTTGGATCTGTCTGTACCTGTTGGTCTGTAGGTTTTGGATCTGTCTGTAGCTGTTGGTCTGTAGGTTTTTGGTCTGTACCTGTTAGTTTGTGCAGTCTCCTCAGCTCCAGTCTTCACGGTGACCTTGGAAAGGTCCTCCAGAGCCGCCTTGTACTCCTTACAGCTGGGAAGCACAGTATCGCCATGGCAACAGCATCATTAGTGTCGTCACGACAACAGCATCGTTACAGTATGGTCACAGCAACCTCAGAGCCCCACTAGATGTTTCTCATTTATTTTGATTTTGTCAATTTCTTTATTTTCTTTTTCAAATTCTGAAATTCAAGAGACATACATCTCTGGCATCATCACCTTGGTAACCGTGGCTTGATTTAGATATAAGCTCAGTGAACAACTGTAACATAATGCAGTAAAGGGTGTTACAATAAGAGAAAGGGGGGCTGGGTTAGGCGATAAACCATAATGATAATTATTCTTAAACCTTTTTTAAAGACACTCTTGTTTTTCTATGGCTGCATCATGCACAGGTAACACACACAGGTAAGGGCCTCACCTGAGGGCGAAGGCGATGATGGAGCTGGGCTCTCTCTCGCACACAGCGATGGGAACCCGCTCGTGCTCGTACATCAGGTAGTGCTTGTCCGGGTCGCTGACAAAGACAGAGGGGGCAGAGTTCAGAAATACCCCACTGCATCATGGGGAAAAATCTGTCACCATATAAAACCCTTTGCTCAGCTTCTGTTACGGCTGAGCCTGGCTTTGACGGGGAGGCACACTCACAATGGGAAAGGGATGGGGTTGTAGCTGTTGCCAGGCAACAGGTTGGCCAGGATGGCTTTCATGGTGGACTTCTCCTTCACCTGGCTGTCATTGGAGCCCACGAGATGTCCGTCAAACACGTCTGAGAGAAAAGGGGAGGGGCATTAACGGCTGAGGAGGAATGACCTGGGAATGTGAGCGTGTGTGTGTGTGTGAGTGGGAGTGAGTGTGTGTGTATGCGTGTGTGTGTGTGTGTGCTGCTTGCCTTCTGGGATGCTGATGGAGTCCTGCTCAGGGAAGGACGGTCCACAGGAGAGCGGTTCTGAGCCCGTCTCCCCCGGCGACGGCAGCTGCAGCAGCGAGGACGACCCCGAGCCTGAGGGCAGCGTGCTCAGGTACCGATCCTCTGTCAATCAACAGGCAGGGACACGCCCATCAGTAACACGAGCCAATGGGATGAAGGTAATGAGGCACAGGTCAGGGGTCATCTTACCTTTCTCTCCATTCTGCACCACGGGGGAGGGGTTTCGGGGGGAGGACTCCAGAGCGCTCGTCTGTCAATCAAAACCAGGGGAGTTAACACACCACACTCTCCTGTATCATGGAGATTAATGCTAATGTGAGTGAGGCTAAATCAAAACATGCTCGCAAGTGCTAAGGCACACCCAGCTTCTGTCTACCTGCCTGCCTGCCTGCCTATCTGTCTGCCTGCCTGCCTGCCGGCCTGCCTGTCTGTCTGTTTGCCTGTCTGTCTGCCTGCCCGCCCACCCAACTGGCAATAACACGAAGCGAAAGCGAGGAGGATCATGGGTAACTTCACCTTGCTGTCGTCCGTCTGTCTGTGTCTCCCTGGGCTGGGCGGGACAGACAGACGTTTCCGGCCCTTCTCCTGCTGGAACAGGTCCTGGAGCCTGAGAGAGGGAGAGAGAGAAGGAGAGAGGGAGAGAGGGAGAGAGGGAGGGAGAGAGGGTCAGTATTAGTGTGCATTAGTTAGCAGAACTGTTTATCAGTTAGTGCGCGGTCATCAGTATTTGTGTAGCGGTCGGTGTGTCGTCGCGGTCGGTGTGTATGGCAGTCCGTATTGTGTAGCGGTCAGTGTGCGGTATTGTGTAGCGGTCAGTGTGCGGTATTGTGTAGCGGTCAGTGTGCGGTATTGTGTAGAGGTCAGTGTGCGATATTGTGTAGCGGTCGTTAGTATTGTGTCGTGGTTGGTGTGCGGTATTGCGTAGCGGTCGTTAGTATTGCGTCATGGTCAGTGCGCGGTCCGGTCGGTGTGTGGCAGTCCGTATTGTGTAGCGGTCGTTAGTATCGTGTCGTGGTCAGTGTGTGGCAGTCCGTATTGTGTAGCGGTTGGTGTGCGGTATTGTGTAGCGGTCGTCAGTATCGTGTCGTGGTCAGTGTGCGGTCCGGTCGGTGTGTGGCAGTCCGTATTGTGTAGCGGTCGTCAGTATCGTGTCGTGGTCAGTGTGTGGCAGTCCGTATTGTGTAGCGGTCGTTAGTATTGTGTAGCGGTTGGTGTGCGGTGTAACAGTCGTTAGTATTGTGTAGCGGTCGTCAGTATCGTGTCGTGGTCAGTGTGCGGTCCGGTCGGTGTGTGGCAGTCCGTATTGTGTAGCGGTTGGTGTGCGGTATTGTGTAGCGGTCGTCAGTATCGTGTCGTGGTCAGTGTGCGGTATTGTGTAGCGGTCGTCAGTGTCGTGTCGTGGTCAGTGTGCGGTATTGTGTAGCGGTCGTTAGCATCGTGTCGTGGTCAGTGTGCGGTATTGTGTAGCGGTCAGTGTAGTATTGTGTAGTGGTCAGTGTGCGGTCCGGTCGGTGCGCTCACCGGGTGTTCCAGGACTGCAGCGTTTCACACAGGCTCTGCTTCTTCATCACCACCGACTCCAGCACAGCCTGCAGCTGCTGCGGCGTGTCCAGCCCGCAGGAGAGCAGCCGCGCCTGCAGCTTCTCGATCCAGCTGCGCAGCTCCACCTCCTCCATCTGCACGCCATGCGCATGCGCAGCCGCGCCCGAGGGAACAGGGAACAGGAAACAGGAAGCTGTCAGAGCGTGTGGCTGCACCTCCACAGTCTCACAGTTCTACATTAGGCTAACATGTCTCCTGTGACCTGCACATAACATTCTAAACTAAGGCTGCCCAACCCTGTTCCTGGAGGATTACCGTCCTGTAGGTTTTCTCTCCAACCCTAATAAAGCCACACCTCATTCAACAGCTAGAGATCTCCTTGAGCTGCTTCTGAGTAGGGTCAGGTGTGCCAAAGTAGGGCTGGAGTGAAAACCTACAAGATAGTAAGATCTCCAGGAACAGGGTTGGGCAGCCCTTTTCTGAAAAACCAGGAGATAACTCAGGAACACCAAAAAACTTGGGGCGTTCACGGCTGCGGGGGAGGGTGCGGCGGGGAGGGGCCTACGTCTTTCTGAGCGAACAGGTCCTCCATCTTCTCTCGCGGGTCTTGCTGAAGGTCTCGGTCTTCAGGGAGGTGAGCCGGTCGTCGATGGCCAGGTACACCTGCGTCACCCTGAGGAGGAGAGGAGCAGAGGGGTGAGCGTCGATGGGGGGGTGAGGAGGATGGGGGGAGCGGACGAGGGAGCGGGTGTGGGGGGGCGGACGGCTCTCACTTCTGAGTGAAGTCCTTGAGGTCCTGCAGCAGGCTGTTCTTGGAGGGGCCCTGGTTCCTGATGAAGATCTTTGGGGGGGGCAGGCAGATCTCCAGCAGCCTCACTGAGGTGTAGCTACAGGAGACAGGAGAAAAAAAAAAAAAACACCCACTTTTTTCGAAGAACATCCAGAACATTTAGGATGCGGGACACCAGTGCTGCACAATCCACTTAAAAGGTGGGGGATAAAGAGTGGTATGCATGGCTTTGGCAGACGGTCTGGCCCCACCCACCTGAAGGACGCCACCATCTGGTTGTAGGAGAAGTACTGGTGGTAGTCCTTGTGGATGGAGTGCCCGCAGGGCTCGGCGTTGGCACGGCGGGTGTACTGGTGCCCGTAGAACCGCAGCTCCAGGTATTTGGCGAAGGACATGGACCAGGAGTCGTTGGACAGGGGTACGACCGGCGTCACCTGCACGATGTGGCATCACAGACACGCGCACACCTGATGAAGCTAGGTTCTAAGCTCTGTGTTTCAGCACAGGGTTTTAAACCCATTTTTAAAGACAGCAGAACATCTCCCCCTCCCACAGCCACCTGTGGCCTCTGCCTAATCTTGTTCTGGTTCATGTTTTTGAGTACAAACTTGGACAGCTATTGCATGCAACACATACTGTATAAACATACGGAACGTTATAAGACAGAGTCCTCAATCTTATCCAGAAAGGGCTGGTGGGCTGGTGTGGGTGTAGGCTTTTGTTTCAACCAAGCAGTTACACACCTGATTCTATCAACCAAGGTGCTTAGCAAAGACTAGTGGTCGATCAGTAGAGTCAGGTGTGTTAATGCTTAGTTGGAACAAAAGCCTGCATCCACACCGGCCCTTGCACAAGATCGGGGACCCCTGTTATGAGATATGACTGGTACTTGGTCTTAAGAAAATTATGGCTGAAATGACATCTACACATCAATTCCTGTGGGAGGGTATTGCCCTGAGATGGTATGGGCGTCCTACTCCAGGATTCAAACCTGCAACCTCCTGGTTGCATGCCCCCCCCCCCCCCCACCTGCTTGCAGATGCGGCACCAGGAGTAGTTGAGGATGGTGTGCTGGTATCCCGGCACGGGCGAGTCCAGCTCCTTCAGAACGATCTGCACGCAGCCGTTGCCGTGGACGAAGCGGCGGATGTGGTGCACCATGGGAGTCTCGCAGAACATGCTGGGGCACTGGTAGGACGGCCTGCTTCGCACACACACAGGGAGGGGCGAGGGGGCATAACATGGCCGCCAGATGGGACTTGTTACTGTCACTACAGTCAGTAGTTCTACTTGTTGTTACCAGCAGTAGCTCCCTATTTTATTAATGTTACCAGAAGTTACCCTGTTATATCAGTTTATATACTCATGTATACTTATGCACAATTGTACAGCTAGCTCGGTCACCTATAACACAAAAAACATTTGGAACAAAATAATCCTGAACCCATATAAGATGTGCTTCTCATAAAAATCAAAACAACCTCTTTCAAAAAAACAAAAAACAAAAAATTTATTTTAATGATTCAGGTCTTTGCAATCATATATGGCAGAAATCAACAAGTACTGGAAAATCGATGCAACTCATTCAAGAAGTTCACCACTTACAAGCAGAACGTTCAAACATTCAAAGCCACCAACAGATGGGACATGGAGATTAGTGGCAGACATTTTGACCTAAATGTTTAATTTAAGTCTCCAAATCCATAATGCTTTTACCTGAAACAGTATCTTTCCAAAAATATGCCGAGGGTCAGATCATTCTTTCCGTAGAATTCCATCGTCACAATCCTGTCACAGAAAGCAAAAGAAGAGGAACAAGAGTAGGGTCAGTAAAAGCTCGTTGGCATGACGATGTTTGAAAGTGAGAGGGGCGGGGCTTAGCAGGGGCTGACGCAGGGGTTGGGGGCGGGGCTTACCAGTGGCTGATGCAGGGGTTGGGGGCGGGGCTTACCAGGGGCTGATGCAGGGGTTGGGGGCGGGGCTTACCAGGGGCTGACGCAGGGATTGGGCGAGTTGTTGGACTGCGCAGACGAGCTGCTGAACAGCACGCAGAGCCTCTGGTGGTTGATGGGGTTCAGGCAGTCCATCTGCAGAGCAGAGCCACACAACTGACTTACCCTGAAGTTCCAACTAACTGATGTCTACCTGTGATCAAGTAGCAGTGACAGCTAGCGCCAGAGGGGCTCCTGGATTTTGGTCTATCCAAACTCACCGATATACTGGATAAATCGTTAGGCATAATGCGCATACGTATCGGTTTAATGTATGTTTTTAAAAAAATATATACAGCAAGGACAGTGTTTATTTCCCTCCATAATGGAAACCGAAATATACTGCAGTTTATTGTAATATATTGCATTGCATTAGTAGTATGTAGATTTTTTAACAATGTAATTATATGTGTATATATATATATATATACATGTCATTTTCAGAAAGAACATATTCAGCATCTGAAAGCAGAAACTATTTATAATTTCTCCATATAGAGCGAGCAAATGTAACAATATCATAGTCTGAAATATATGAATCTATCTGAATATGTTTCTGAATATATGTGAAAACCCTGCAGGGCGTTTGGTTCCTCTGTACCTTGGTGGCCCAGGTCATGTCGCTCTGGGGCGGGCCCCGCTCCTCCTCGCTGTCGGCCTTGACGGGCGGCGCCCTCGGGGGCGGGGCCTCCCGGGGCTGGGCCTGGGCGAAGGGGTCGGCGTCCCGGGCGCGGATGCGGCCCCCCCTGGGCCCGGAAGTCGGCGAGGGTGCGGGCCAGGTCCTGGCTGCCGCCCAGCTGCTCGGCGATGCGCATGCTGGTCAGCCGGTGCGACGGCAGCACCCGGATGGAGCGGGGGGCGGGGGCCGCGGTCGCCGCGGCGACGCCGTTGGCCACGCCCCCCGGGGGAGGCCCCGCCTCCTTGAGCAGCTGCCTCTTGCGGCGGCCGTCGAGCTCGCGGAAGTCCTTGCTGAGCAGCGGGGACAGGTAGACCTGCTCGGGGAAGTAGTCGCGGCTGGGGCAGCGCAGCCCGGCCGGGGTGAGGAGGAAGGGCTCCTTGAAGGTGATGAAGGGCGAGATGCAGAGGATGATGTCTTTCAGCTCCTGCCGAACGCCGCCGACAGCGACTTCAGCCGGTCGTCAGACGAGGCCACCTGCTCCGCCACGAACATGCCGGTGTCGTCCTGCAGCGGGTCGCGGAAGAGCCGCGGGGCGGGGGGCGGCGGCGGGTCTCCGAGCCCGAGCTGTCCCGCGAGTCGCCCCGCGACAGCGCCCGCTTCGGCCCCGCCCCCTCCGCCCCCGCCATCGCCCCCGCCTCCGCCTCCAGGTCCGGGATCAGGAAGGGCGGGGACACGGGAGGGGGCGGGGCCGGGGGGCAGGAGACCGGGGTGGAGGTGAGCACGTCCTGCCCCGCCCCCTCGGGCCCCGTGAAGGACGAGGCCGAGCCCGCCGCCACGCCCTTGGGGCTCCCGCCGTCCCGGGGCGACGACTCCGCCCCTGCCGCCGCCGCCGGCTTCGCCGGGGGCCCGTCCTGCTCCAGGAGCCCCGACCCCCCCGTCCCCCGACTGGAAGGGGTCACTGCCGTCCATGCTGCCCTGCTCTCCTCCGTCCTCTCGTCCTCGTCCTCCTCCTCCTCCTCCTCCTCCTCGCCCGTGGCGCTCTCCAGCAGGCAGGGGAAGGAGCCGGTCTTGGCCAGGCTGGGCGGCATGGCGAACTCGTCCATCAGGAAGGAGATCTCCAGCTGCGAGTGGTACGCCACGCAGACCATCAGCACGATGATCTCCTTCACGCGCGCCAGCTCGTACTCCGACGCGCCCCGCAGCTTCACCGTGCAGCCCAGGTGGGCGGGGCAGCCCTCGAAGAACATCAGCGTCTTCGTCTCGTCTGCCAACGGAACAGCGGGGAAGAAAGGTGAGCGGCAACCGAGCTGGCCATTCAACAGCAGTTTCAAATCTGACCAATGAAGACTGACCCAGAATTCACACAACAGGGCTGTCTTCCCAATGCAATCTAGAATATTGCTTTATGGTCATCAAAATCCCATATATCACACAAACATGTATGTAGATACGTATTCAGTTTTTAAAAGTACTTTAAGCTAACACGGTGGCACAGAGGACATTAAATTCTACAACCAAACCAAACACTGATGATAAATGCAAAAACTGGTAGTGCATCCATACTATATGTCTAGACCAGACGGGTTGAGAAAAGAGCGCTGCCTAGACCAGACGGGTCAAGAGAAGAGTGCTGGCTAGACCAGACGAGTCGAGAGAAGAGTGCTGGCTAGACCAGACGGGTCGAGAGAAGAGCGCTGGCTAGACCAGATGAGTTGAGAGAGGAGAGTGCTGCCTAGACCAGATGAGTTGAGAGAGGAGAGTGCTGCCTAGACCAGACGAGTCGAGAGAAGAGAGTGCTGCCTAGACCAGACGAGTCGAGAGAAGAGAGCGCTGCCTAGACCAGATGAGTTGAGAGAGGAGAGTGCTGCCTAGACCAGACGAGTCGAGAGAAAAGAGCCCACTCACTGTTGGCCAGCTGGAAGGAGTGCAGGCAGAACTTGTGGCAGGTGCCGAGGCGGGGCTTGGTCAGCAGCTGGTCCATGGACATGACCAGGTCCCCCTGCGTCATACGGCTCACTCTGTCCAGCACTTGCTGCAGACGAGACACAAACAGACACGCGATGACTACATGCCTGATGACTACATCCCTGATGACTACATCCCTCCCGTCTCTGAAAATAACAAGACCGAACAGCATGGGAGTCACATGGAACTGAAAAGAAGCAACAACAAAAAAATTTGAAGAACAACTAATTATTCTTTTTTTGTCTTGCTCTACATTACTGACAGTAACAATTAAGAAGATTTCTGTGGCGGTGGAAGTCTATATTAAAAGATAACAGTTATCCTAAAATCTCGTTCCTTGTGTGTGCGGGGGCCATTTTGAAAGCACAGGCACACAGATGAAGCACGTAGACATCCTGAGACATGGATGAAGCACAGACGGTGGGTTGGGGGGGAGGGGGGGGGGGGGGGGGGGGATGGGGGCGGTGAGGGGGGCACTGACGGGCTTGACGTTGATGACCAGCGTGATGCCGTGCTCCAGCAGCATGTCCTGGGCGATGCGCGACACCGTCTTCTCCACCAGCACCAGGTTGGGCCGCACGTCCGCGATGCGCTGCACGTAGTTCTTCAGGAACTCCCGCTCCTGCCGGACGAAACGCAGACGAAACCCGCGGTCAAAAGAGCTTTTAGAACACCAGTTAATTCAGCCATTCATTCAGCGATACCACAAAAGCATAATAATACTACTGATACAAATACTACTACAAACAGTACTACTACCACACTAATAATAATGATAACATTTTGATTTATCTAACGCCTTCTTAAATGACAACAAATTGTGCTTCAAAGTCACAACAACTTTGTGAGAATGTGCGCATTAGCTGGGACAGCAGGGGGCGCTGACCTGCAGCACGATGGGGTCGATGCAGGTGAACTTGGTCTCCTCCCTGTACAGGTACTCGATAGAGCACTTCAGCAGCAGAATCTTGGGGTTCTTGATGTAGGAGTTCATCTGTGGAGAATGAGAACGGCCATAGGGGGCGTACACTGTTAGAGCAGCTACAGGGGATGTATTCTGTTAGAGCAGCTATAGGGGATGTACACTGTTAGAGCAGCTATAGGGGATGTACACTGTTAGAGCAGCTATAGGGGATGTACACCGTTAGAGCAGCTATAGGGGATGTACACTGTTAGAGCAGCTATAGGGGATGTACACTGTTATAGCAGCTATAGGGGATGTACACTGTTAGAGCAGCTATAGGGGATGTACACCGTTAGAGCAGCTATAGGGGATGTACACTGTTAGAGCAGCTATAGGGGATGTACAATGTTAGAGCAGCTATAGGGGATGTACACTGTTAACTGTATATACTACACTTGTAGTCTGTGGGGTAATTACACTGTTCTGATTTTTCCACACAGTCGCACGACACACTCCTACCTTCTTATGGGCGATGTTCTTGGTGCAAACAAAGCCGTTCACCACGGCAGAGTCAAACTTCTTCCCGCCCGGGATCTTGGGTGAAAAAAAAAAAAGAAAAAAAAAAGACACAATACAACTGCCTGGTTATAATTGGTATCTACCAGACACACACACTAACGTCATATCCCATGACTACTGGGTGCGGGGCTCTGTTCACTCCTGAGTCGTGAGACATCGCAGTGCTAGACTGCACTGGCGCTACGCTAACGCTAATCACTCTGAAACACACAGACTGAACTTGTGAAACAAGGAACACCAGAAACTCAGAAACAGCAGCTTATTAACTCAAAGGCTCTCGGAAAGGCTCTATTTTGAACAACATTTCTTTTTTTAGGCTTTTTTTTTCTCCACAGTGTGGAAATTCCCATCATGCAGTGCTCATCATAACTGCTGCTGTCGATTTGGGTAGCCCAAAATCAACAGCAAAAAACCGTGACTAAGACTGTAGCAGGAGGCGGGGTTATTGTGTGAATTCGCTGGGTTAGTGGTGTGAGTCGGGTTGTGGTGTGAGTCGGGTTGTGGTGTGAGTCGGGTTGTGGTGTGAGTCGGGTGTGAGTCGGGTTGTGGTGTGAGTCGGGTGTGAGTCGGGTTGTGGTGTGAGTCGGGTGTGAGTTGGTTTGTGGTGTGAGTCGGTGTGCGGTGTGAGTCGGGTGTGAGTCGGGTTGTGGTGTGAGTCGGGTGTGAGTCGGGTTGTGGTGTGAGTCGGGTGTGAGTCGGGTGTGAGTCGGGTTGTGGTGTGAGTCGGGTTGTGGTGTGAGTCGGGTGTGAGTCGGGTTGTGGTGTGAGTCGGGTGTGAGTCGGGTGTGAGTCGGGTTGTGGTGTGAGTCGGGTGTGAGTCGGGTTGTGGTGTGAGTCGGGTTGTGGTGTGAGTCGGGTGTGAGTCGGGTTGTGGTGTGAGTCGGGTGTGAGTCGGGTTGTGGTGTGAGTCGGGTTGTGGTGTGAGTTGGGTTGCGGTGTGAGTCGGGTGTGAGTTGGTTTGTGGTGTGATTCGGGTGTGAGTCGGGGTGCAGTGTGAGTCGGGTTGTGGTGTGAGTTGGGTTGTGGTGTGAGTCGGGTGTGAGTCGGGTTGTGGTGTGAGTCGGGTGTGAGATGGGTTGTGGTGTGAGTTGGTTTGTGGTGTGATTCGGGTGTGAGTCGGGGTGCCGTGCGATTCGGGTTGTGGTGTGAGTCGGGTTGTGGTGTGAGTCGGGTTGTGGTGTGATTCGGGTTGCGGTGTGAGTCGGGTGTGAGTCGGGGTGCCGTGCGATCCGAGCCGAAGCGGACAGGCCGCTCGCCGTCTCTGCTCTGACCTTCTTGATGTGGACGAACTGGCGGATGTCCATGTCGTCGTCGCAGCTGCGCACGTCCGGCCGCACCGTCTGCACCACCTGCCGCACCACCGGCACGATGATGTCACGCCACGACAGCGAGAGGGACTCGCTGTACAGCAGCTGCTGCAACAGCGCCATCATGTGGCTGTGGTTGGCGGAGCTGCAGAGAGGGTATGGAGACAGAGGAAGTCTGAAGGAGCTACACCATTACATCACGCTATACCCATAAACAGCAGACTAATTATAGAACAATCATCAGCACGCACTCAATAATCAGTGATACGAGCCCACTTCCTGTTTCACATTCCACAGGAACAATGTGACTGTGACTATGAGCTATGACCGTGAGGCAGTGATTGGCTCAGCCTCGCTGGGCAATGATAGGGGGGTAAGTACCCCAACTAGTTCCGCTGGTTTCATTGCTCTCTAGCGGCCACTGCTGGCCAGACCAGGCACTGCGGACGCACGAACTGAGAATATGCTGACCCTGTTATTCTCAAACGACACGGGTGGTATATGGTTTATGGACCAGACCAGCACACAGATTCAGCAGTGGGACGAACCAGTGACCTCTCGGGCAATGCTGTTTCAATGTTATCTCAATGTTGTCTGAACGCTGTCTGAACGTCGCCCTAACACTCACAGCAGCCTCTCCATGGCCTTCTTCTCCCCGTTCTCCTCCCTCAGCTGGTCGAGCGAGCTGTGGTGCCAGCCCAGCGGGGTGAACAGCATCTCTTTGGCCTTCTCCTCCACCCGCCTGTTAAACAGGGACTCTGGAGCAGGAAGGGGATATCAGGATATCAGTATCACTAGGGAATATCAATATGTAGCAAGAGCCCTGTGAGGTATAGATACAACGATGTCATATTGCGCAAAATCTATTTTTATTTATTCATGTCTGTTTTTATCATGTGACTGTACAAGCCTGAATGCTGAATGAGTTTTCGGTTCTATTCTTCTATTCTGTCTAATTTTGTGTGCATCATAATATATTTTATGATACACACAAACTATAATAACTATAATTTATTATATTATCATTTAAAAAAACACACACAATTACAACATAGCAGTATAGTGCATAATATTTCATTTCCATAAGGGCACTCCTCTTAAAAAGAACCAATAATAAAACGTAGATTAAAAGACAGATATTTCAACATGCTACATGCTCCAGCAACAAGTAACATTTGGACCCGTCACAACATCACTTCCTGGGCCAGTGCTGGGGGGGTGGGGGGGGGGGGGGGGGGGGGGGCTTACCTTTAATGAACGCGTCACTGATGGCGATCTGCTGCCCTCCGTCCTCTGTCACCAGGAGCTCCGCTAAAGGTCATGGAAAGGTCATTCAGCGCAAGAACAAACACCGACCGCAACAACGGCCTCCTTATCTGACACCCTGACTGAGGGGTCTGTCAACGCCAATATCTGGCAGGAAAAACGTCATCCCTTCAGCTAATCTGCGGCTCTGTTTAAACACCGGCTGTGTACACTGGCTTCATGATCAAAGGAAAGAGGGGCGTTAGTCACCGGTTGTGTTCTGTTACTCAAGGTACCGTGACACAGTTATTCTCTAACTGTCTGCCAACACTTAACATTCTTAAAGCCGCCAGAGTTCGGCCAGAAAAGGTTTGATGAGGACAGAGGGCACATTTTTTTAAAATTTCATCGAAACTGAGATGATGATGTGAACAGAGTGCACATGCTAAGCAAAGAAACTAATCTCGCAAATAGAGAACCCACACAAATACCAGATTAAATTAAACCCTTTCCACAGAAGCTGATTAGCAATCAAGCACACACACAAGCCAGTCCTGATATGGACATGCTTTTAGCACATCCAAGACACACAAATAGTCCTTCTTTTTCTAGGAAATTAACAGCAAATTGCAGAATAAAAACGAAGAGGAAACAGCCATACCTGTCGAAATTAACTATCAACAGCCAGAAATACTCTCAAAACGTCCGTGAGTCACACAATAACATGGAATGAACAGAATGGGAAGCTGCTAGTGCATTTGAGTGCTAATAGCCCTTCCTCTTCCTCTTCTCTTACATCACAAATGGGAGTCCCTTCTTTCCCCATCTGAGGAACATTGATCACAGTGATTTTCCATTTACTGCCATCCTGTTCCACTCCTTTTGTGGAAGGAGATACTGTCCAGTCACTTAACTGGACATCTTTAGCTCAGTGCTGCTTGTGGGTTAATGGACAAGGAAAAACACAAGCAGAGCACGGTAGCTGAGTGGCTCCTGTGTGGCAGCATTCATTCACAGTAATTTACACCTCCTTCCTGATAATTATCGAACAATGGCACGTGCTATCAGGAACTTAGCACTCTACTCTGCATTCTACGTTCTGACGCAATCATTTTTAAAAAGAGCAAAACTCTTTTCCCAAACTGAATGCCATAAGACCAGCCGGTGCTGCAGCACTAAACACGGTAAAAATAGACGGCACATTAGAAACATCATAAATATTTAATGCGGCCAGGGCCCGGCTTTTTAGCCATGAGCAACGGCGGCTTCGTCAAGATCGCCCGCAATAACACAGCCATTACCGCTGTGATGTCGCCAGTGCTAATTCCAGGTGAAGTCCAGAGTACGGGATGACTCAGGATAGAGAGGGGTGTGTGGGACGGACAGAAGGGGCGGGGCTACAGCTTTAACAAGGCCTGGCTTCCAAACCAACGGACTGACAGGAAGGTGCTGTCAGAACCGGGCCCTGGCGGAACAGGCACAGGCGAGCTTCCTCCAGGGGTCTCGCACCTTTCTGCTCGGCCGGGTGCGGGGGCACGTGGGGGTACTTGGAGTGCTTCTTGATGTGGAAGTTGACGTTGTCCTGCTCCACGTTCAGGTTGATGGAGGCAGCGGAATCGCTGTCCACCGCCGACTGAAAGCTGCTGACCGAGGTTCTCTTACTGGGGCTGGCGGAGTCTGTGTGTGCGTGTGTGTGTGTGTGCATGGAGAGAGGGAGAGGGGGAGAGAAAGGGAGGGGTAGAGAGGGTGAGGGAGAGAGGGAGGGAGATAAAGAGAGAGAGAGAGAGAGGGGGGGAGAGAGAGAGGGAGAGAAAGGGAGAGAGAGAGAAAAGAAAGAGGGAGATGGAGAGAGAGAGGGAAAGCGAGGTAATGAGAGAGAAAGAGGGAGAGGGAGGGAGAGATGGAGAGGGAGAGTGAAGGGGGGAGGGAGAGCAGAGGAGAGGAAGAAAGAGGGAGAGGGAGAGAGAGAGAGAGAAAGAAAGTGTGAGAGTGTAAATCTAAGCATACACACTCAGTACGATCTGTAACACTTCATTAGTCTGAGCAGGTGAGTGAGGGTGCAGGAGGCCGGGCGGGGCGTTAGCCTCAGGCTGCGTACTGGGCATGGGGTACTCATCCGCCAGCTGCTCCGGGTCGCTGTCGTCAAACTTTATGTCTTTGAACCAGGACGGCTCGGAGTGCCCCTCCAGGGAGTTAACGCTGTCGCTGTCCGGGGACGGGGTCTCAGAGAACTCCGTGCTCTGCGGAGAGGGGGGTTCTTCATCACTGTCATCATCATCATCATCATCATCATCAACAACATCATCATCATCATATCCATAATCATCATCACCATCCTCTTCATCATCATCATAATCGTCGCCATTTTCATCACTACTACTACCATCACCATCATCATCATCATCATCAACATCATCATCATATTCATCATCATCGTCATCATCATCTTCACCATCATCAACCGCTACACAGGTCAAAGGGTAAAACAGCACCTCTTTGGTCATCATATTATTTTGACAGAATTTTTCCCTTCTGAATACAGATACTATGTGTGGCACAGTAACTGTGAAAGAGAGTGTTGGAACCCACACCTGTAGGGGGCGATAGAGAGCGTACTCGTCCCTGAAAATCTGGTCATGGTGAGTGACACAGTCCAGCCAGCGTCCATCAACCAACGCCTGTCCTATAGCCACCGCCTGAGGCCTGCGCAGAGAGAGAGGGGGGAGGGGGGAGAGAGAGAGAGGGAGGGAAGGAGGGAGGAGGGAGAGAGAGAGAGGGGGGAGGTGGGGAGAAAGAGAGAGAGAGGGAGAGAGGGGGAGAGAGGGAGAGAACGAGAGAGGCTATCACCAACAGTCCCCGGGTTCCATGACTTCCCGTAACCACGGCGATAAAAAGGCGTATCCGAACCGCAGGAGAAACCTGTACCTCGTGGAGATGGTTCCGTTGCGAAGCAGCCAGATGACCAGCTCCTTTCCCACAATGCAGTTGGGGTAGGTGCGCAGCCAGTAGCGATGGTCCTGGAACTCCATGCCTGTGCTGTTGTGACAGATCTTCTTCCACAGGTCCTTCAGCTGGGACGAATCCTAGCGCGGGAAAAAAAACTGTCAAATTCCAGAACGCCGCAGTTTTATCACATATTACTTTACCTAAACTTAATTTAACTTAAGGAGGGAGAGCATTTGAAGCAGTTAACCACTCAAACCACGACAAACCCCAAACACATCAGCGGTTTAAAAGAGAAACAAAAATACTAAATACTAAAGTAAAATACTACACTAAACTAAAAGGCTACTAATACACTTTTAACCAGGATAGCTATAAACAAACACAATAACCAGGTGAATCAAAGTGTGCAGTCTGAGTCTGGAGCACACAACTTTGTCAAAAACGTCAAACAGAATAAAAGATTGGGCTGATAAATGAAGAGCAGAAGCTGGCATAGCCAGCCCCCCCCTCGGAGGCGTCGGGGGGATGTCCTGGGGTGGGGGGTGGGGGGGTACCAGCAGGATCTTGCGCTCCTCCTCGTTGTGGTCCGGTTTGGGCAGGGCCCGGCTGGTCTGGGGGCTGACGGAGCTGTCGTAGGACGGGACGATGGAGGACCCAGAGCGGTCCAGGGAGAGGTTGGTGATGCTGGCCGACCTGTGGCCACAGAGGACATGGATTTGGGTTCGTCACAGACACCAGCGTCTCAGCCCGTCCGGCCAACACTGATCAGCAGCACAAGCCCTCTCACCAACAACGCAGTGAACTTTCACACAGACGCGTCACAGAAGCGCAGAACACATCCGACAAAACGACACAGCAGCAGATAGTCCGGTTAAGCTAATGATCCACAAACTGGTCAGGTACAGTATGAATAATAAACACACACACACACACACACACACACACACACACACGCGCGCGCACACACACACGCACCTCTTCCTTGCTGGAGATTTGCCCACATCTTCTGGCACCGCAGTCAGTCTGGAGCTGATGCCACTGCCTTGCGATTCCTGATGGATCAGACTGGACACACAAGCAGGCACACACACACACACACACACACACACACACACACACACGCATGCATGCATGCACACACACGCACAAAACATACAAATATTCCAATGCACATGTGTACACACATACACACAAATGCGCGCGCACACACACACACACACACACACAAAAAGCATTACTTTCTGCAACAAGCCGGAAATGTACAATGTACTTGAGTATGTTTTTTATATCCGTCCTAGTTTATGTTAAAAAAAACTACATTTTGTATCAGTACGTAGACATGCAAAAATTCTAATTCAGTGGTGATCACAGCAAGCTTTCACTCAAAGAGGTGGAGAAGAAACCTCTAGAGAAAAACAACACTATCACTCACTTCTTTCTCATCCCAATGGGAGTTTTTCTATGTAAGGAAAAAAGAAAAAAGTTTTTTTGAATACAGTCGGGCTCAAT
>CM045885.1:1588615-1683615 GCA_025169545.1 Anguilla japonica
AGTAGGCACTGCTGGCCATTCTAGACTGCAAATACAGCACAAGCATCTTTAAGATTTTAACAGTAAAAAAAAAAACATCCCAGTTACCCGGAATAGAAGTCAGTGCTGGATTAGGAGACTTTATTTTATCTACTTAATTAGCAGCTAGGACTCAGAGTTCCATATTCCTCGAGTATGCGCTTCACAGGCCTTTCTCTGAAATGTTTTCATTTGAATGTAATCTGAATATGGCCGTGTCCTCACACACCGACATATCAAATCCCATCAGCTGTAAAAAATTAAGACTGCTCTCCTCATCTCCTCAGTTAATATTTAGCCTCCTGTGAACAGCCTACCCTCTATATTTCACCGCATGTCACGTTTATTCTGTGCCCAGCAGAGACTCACACACACCACACATTCCCTTCCAGGATGGCTGGCTGTCCTGAAACTCTTAGGTGAGGGTATTTACTGCAGGAAGAAGATGCTGGAGATGAACAAAATAATGACAGGTGGGTGTCTGTACAAAGTACAGGGTGTAGTTCCATGTAAGAACCTGAATTTGTGTGTGTGCGTGTGAATGTGAGTGGGTGTGCGTGCGTGTATCTGGGCGTATTAGTGTGTGTGTATGTATTGTATGCGTATGTGTGGTATGTGTATGAGTGTGTGTGCAATAATGAGTGCATGTAAGTGTGCGTATCAGTGTGCGTGTGCGTGTTTGTTTACGAGTGTGTGTGTGTGTACGTATGAGTGTGTGAGTGTGTGTATGTGTGTACTTATGAGAGTGTGGAAGTGTGCATATCAGTGTGCGTGTGCATGTGTTTATGAGTGTGTGTATGAGTGTGTGTGAGCGTGTGTGTGTATGAGTGTGTGTGAGCGTGTGTTTATGAGTGTGTGTATCAGTGTGTGTGAGCGTGTGTGTATGAGTGTGTGTGAGCGTGTGTGTGTAGAGTGTGTGTGAGCGTGTGTGTGTATGAGTGTGTGTGAGCGTGTGTGTATGAGTGTGTGTGAGCGTGTGTGTGTATGAGTGTGTGTGAGCGTGTGTGTGTATGAGTGTGCGTGAGCGTGTGTGTGTAGGAGTGTGTGTGAACGTGTGTGTGTATGAGTGTGTGTGAGCGTGTGTGTGTACGTATGAGTGTGTGAGTGTGTGTGGAGCCGGTACCTGACGCAGTGGAGGTCCTCCGGAGCAGTTCGGGGGGGTGCTGCTTCCTGTGCGTGGCTGAGACGTGGAGAGCGTGGGCCGGACTGGACCAGCTGCCCCCCTCCCTCTGTGGAGACGCCACCGGCACCTCCGCCTTCTCCGCCACCGAGGGGGGGCGCCCCTCGTCTGAGCACAGACCAATCACAACAGCAGGATTACACCTCATGACCAATTACAGCCAATCACAGCGGCAGGATTACACCTCACAACCAATCACAACAGCAGGATTACACCTCTCAACCAATTACAGCCAATCACAACAGCAGGATTACACCTCACAATCAATTACAACCAATCACAACAACAGGACTACACCTCCCAACCAAATTACAGCCAATCACAAAAAGGTTGTGTGATAGTGCCTAATGCTGAACACGGTCTGAAGAGCTGACCTCTGTTGGCCAGCTCAGAGTCTCTGAGGAAGAGATACTGCACCAGTGAGGGGCTTAAACACTGAACTTGTGAAATCAGATCCCGTTTTATAAAAATGTGTCTGTTTCCAAACCCCCCCCCCCCCCCCCACAGACACAACCTTGCTGTCTATCTTCCTGTCCTTACCAATATACCCCTCTTCTCTACGGTTTTCAGATTACATGTTAAACATATTCATTTGTGGAAAATGAATCGTGGATGTTTATGATGTCACTGGGCACTGCCATTTTAAACCGAACTCAATGCAGTCCTTCCGGAAAGAGCCGGGCATGACTGCCGTCGAGCTCAGTTACGCCCAGCGTTGTGCAGAGCACCCAGAGGCCTCTGGGGCGAGGTCACCGGAGGACAGGCAGCGGAGGCACATCACATGACCGCCTGGCATCGCACGAGCGTAACCCTCAGCCACACTCCCAAACCCAGAGCTGTGCCACATGACCCTCCAGGACAGGGAAGTCTCCCTCCCCCCCTGCATGAATCACCGCTGCAGGCAGGTCACATGACTCCTGCGGTCACATGACCCATGCGGGCATCTGTAAAGCACTCGGGCGTTTATGGATAAGCGGCCGTACGCGAATAACACAGGAGCATATTCCTGCAACGCTGTCAGCTGCTGTAATATTGCTGTCCTTATCGCTGAAAAAAAGCTTTTACTGCCTCATCACTAGTTTAACTGTTTACTGACTTTCAGACAGCACTCGGCCATGCAGGGATGTTGTTTGTAGTGGTTTCAGCTTGCGCTGCAAGTGCAGGTAACGGCAGGTGATCAGTGAAAAGTGGAAAAACAAGGAACACGTGCGCCTGATTTTTTAAATCTGACAGAGACACAAAATTATCCATCTTTAACAAATAATCACACATTCACGGCCATAACATGCAACTCAGAACCTGTAACCAAAACGTAAGGAAGAAACAGGAATGTCTCACTGTGAATGAACCCTGAATTAGTGTGTGTGTGTGTGTGTGTGTGTGTGTGTGTGTGTGTGTGTGTGTGTGTGTGTGTGTGTGTGTGTGCGTGCGTGTGTGTGTGTGTGTGTCTGTGTGTGTGTGTGTGTGTGTGTGTGTGTGTGTGTGAGAGCGTGCGTGAGAGTGTGTGTGTGTGTGTGTGAGTGCGTGTGTGTGTGTGTGTGCGCGCGAGAGCGTGAGAGTGTGTGTGTGTGTGTGTGTGTGCTCCTCACCTTTGCTGAAGCGGAAGAGGCTGACGAAGGAGCTGTAGGCCGAGCGGAGGGGGGGCTCGTCCTGCTCGGGGGTCAGGGGCTTGAAGTGCGTCAGGTGGGAGGGGCTCCGGGGCAGGGGGGGTGGCTCCGCGCTCCACTCCAGCGTGGAGGAGGAGGAAGAGGAGGACTTATCATCAGCAGCCATGTCACTGCTCCTGAGAGACAGAGACAGAGACAGAGACTCAGACGTGTCACTTCTCCTGAGAGACAGAGACCCAGACGTGTCACTGCTCCTGAGAGACAGAGACCCAGCCCTGTCACTGCTCCTGAGAGACAGAGACAGAGACCCAGACGTGTCACTGCTCCTGAGACAGACAGAGACCCAGCCCTGTCACTGCTCCTGAGAGACAGAGGATGTGAGAAACAGCCTCGCTGTTTCATATCAGCATTCAGCACTTCACATCTTCCATCGCATTCAAAACTTTTTTTACAGCGTGAATCAGTGGAGCCATTAAGTCACTTCGTAAATGCAAATTTATTAAGGAAGCCACTTTGCATAACAGTGTGGCGGAGTGAGCGCCTCTGCGCAGCTGTAGTCTGTGACCTCAGCGGGGGCTTCCACACTTCTCACCCGCAGCATGCAGATACCACTGAAATAATTAAACTACAGACAATTCCTTATATGGTGATCACTTCACTTCCAAGCAGGTTTTCAGTGCAGGATACCAGTGTAGTGTTCTTCAGAGCAATCAGCCACAGAAGGAGGAAGCTACAGGTCTCTTAATGCTTCTCAGAACATTAACTCAGTTGATGGAATCATGGTTCTGCGGTAGCACCACAGTCAGCTCACCTCACTTCAGTCACAGATACTCTGGACAGAAAACAAGGGACCAAAACAAAACTAAAGCATTATCTGTGTCTTAATTTAATTAAAGCTGTAACACTATCTGAAACAAAAAAAATACAAATATATCTCTTCAGGCTGCACCTCTCCCCACCCCTCCCTAGCCTATAGTTTA
This sequence comes from Anguilla japonica, assembly GCA_025169545.1. Taxonomy (NCBI): domain Eukaryota; kingdom Metazoa; phylum Chordata; class Actinopteri; order Anguilliformes; family Anguillidae; genus Anguilla; species Anguilla japonica. Next base: position 1,592,401 of record CM045885.1, read on the forward strand.
GCTCATTGTACCTAGTTAGGCTAATTCGAGCATGTTAGTTTTTATTTGGCAGGATTGTTTGTCTACTTTGTTTGTTTGCTGAACAGGTTACTCTACAGGGTTGGAGTCCTGATCTATGTGGTCACTTCTGGCACTACAATCTTTATTTCGCTCTAGTATGTTTCTTTTGTACCTCTGCACCTGGAACTAATGCACTTGTTGTACGTCGCTCTGGATAAGAGCGTCTGCTAAATGCCTATAATGTAATGTAAAGTAAAATAAAAAATAATAAAACACTTTCTTTATAAAAAATGAAAAAAAAAATCAATAGACTAAATAATATTGTACATTTAGGGTTAAAAAAACGAAACAAGCAGTCAGTAAAAACGAGTGACTGCTGCACCATGTGACGCGAGCTTCACTTTCACTGGCGGAGGGCCCCAGCGCGGATCAGGTCTGAGAGAGCGCGGGTCACATGTGCTGGTCACGTGATCGCCAGGGCAACATTCTCAGGAAGGGAGGGCAGGCCTTGCCCAATCACAGCAGCGCAGCAGCACAGCCTATGATCAACGGTTGCCCTGGAGACCACATGACAGCAATATAATATCAGAAGACACACAGTCATGTATCTCCACGGCCAGAGCTTGCCAACTGGAAGCCTGATTAAAACCGTCCCCCCTGTACGAACACGCCTGAGCACTTTCACATTCACATTCTATTTGATAGCTTTCTTATGCGGACTGTCTCTTAGGCGTGGAACATTCTGTTCCGGTTAGTGTCGGTTAAATGATAAACATTTGGGGCCAACAAATGTGGTAGTTTTTCCTGGAGAACTACCGTTCCCAGCATGGAAATCAGCTGGAGCTCACTTGTCTGGAAAACTGAGCTCCCAAAGCCCCAAAACCAAGGAACGGCAGCTCACGCTCATTGTGCTTCGTACACGCCCCTTTCCATGGTATATGCAGATCAAAATGTCACTAGACAGTGCTGCAACCCCGTGTCACCAATGCCAAGTGTCAAAAACAGCTGGCGTTGGGCCTAATTAACGCTGAGCAGTCTTTAAAAAAAAAAAAAAAACACAAAATTTACAAGAAACTTTCCTGGTAGTGCAGGTAACAGCCAACGTCATGGAAACACAGCATCTGCCAATCAGCCTCCTCTGGATGACAGGCCATTGACGACTTCCACTAACAGCATTAGCATAAGTAAACATGACAGAAAAACCCCTGTAGGTTGGTTCCCCCCCACCCCCACATTAATTCACACTCTCCAATATCTTTTTTTTTTTTTACATATTCCGGTAGTTTCTCCGTCTTACGTCTGTCTGGTGTTTTGAAACGGGAATTCTCCAGCAGGACCGAATTTATCAAAATCCTATCTCTCAATTTGTAGGAACACTTACATTAATTCCATGCACATATTTTTGATAAAGAATACCTTTTCTTTCTTGGGAAGTGAGAGTGAAATACAGGAAGTGGGCCACGTTTTTAGAGAACAGAAAAGCATCGAATGAATGACGCGCCAAAAAAAGAAAGCACAGATTCCTCCACTGATTCTTAGTTTTCCGAGATCCTCTGTTCTTCAGTAAATGATACTGGAGTTAACGCTTGGAAAAAACAACTGTTTGATAGTGCAGGCACAGACATGTTTTTACCCCACGCAAGACTGAGTCAGTCCACGTGCTGCACCATGTCATTAAAGACAGGAGGGACCGGAACACCGCAAAGCGAAATTAGCCGGTGTTCCGCTGTGGTTCCATTCCAGCATGGCGCAGTGCCCGTAGTTTTGGGATGGGTCTGTGAGCACGCCTGGGAGGGCACTCTATGAAGGATGCCTACCCAGGAAAGGTAGAAACCTGCCAAGCCACGTTACAGAAATTGCACCAAGCAGGAATATTAAGATAACATGAAACGGACACAACAATCACATGGTGGAAGTCAAGCTTGTGTTGACTGAAGACAGAATGCAAATATTCTCCTTTTTAAATCAAGCAGAAAATCCTCCCACTTTGGAACATACATTAGAAATATTTAATATACTGTATTAATAAATTCTGACATTTACAATGCATATGCCTTCTGCTTTCATAATAACAATACAAATAGGAATACTATTAATTATAATAGTAATAATGTATTGTTATTATTATTGTTGTTATTATTATTATGCGATTATGTATGTGTTTATTATTATTGTCGTTGTTGTTATCATTATGCTACTAATGTGTTCATTACTGTTGTTATTGATATTAGCTTTGTTTGCTTAGCAGACACGTTCAGTGACTTGGGATCCCATACTTCAATTCTCACGTGTTAATCTTTTAGCCTTTCATGGTGCATTAAGTATCTCGCTGCATGCCACTGTAATTCCACAAAATGCTATAATCCAGGTTGATTAAAATCAGCATGGGGACTGGAAAAATTCCCCTTAGAGTTCAGCGGCTTATAGCACTTTCAGTTTGCTTCGGGGAGATGTGCGAACCTGCCGGTATTTAGACGCAACATGTGACCACGAAGCCTATGATGCCGTGATGACAGGAGTTGTGGTCTACAGTAAGCAAACCGTACATTTATCATCACAAAACACCACCCAGGCGAGCATGATATGTATGCGCACGCACGCCAATTTGAGAACGTATTATTAAGTATAAACAACATGGTCATTATATGCACTTAAAAAAATACGAAGTTGGTTCTCTAACTAGCAAGCTAACCTCCGTCAATAATACCAATGTTCCAGGTTGCACAAATAATTTTATTGTTAGCAAACGTCACATTATCCTAACGCTAGTTCAGTGCCATTACTAGTTAATAATAATTAACAGGTAGCCAGCCACACAACCTTGCAAATATAACATCCTAATTCCAAAGAAATATCCGCTAGCATCAGTTAGCTCGCCAGCCAAAACACTCGCTACTGACATTGAGGCTATTTCTACAGGTAACTATACAGAGAGCTAACAAAACGAAGCAACGGTGTTGTCGCAAACGTGTCGATTTCAGAACAAAAACATAAAACGTATTTGTCATTATGTTGGCCAGAACTGTCCGGTAAGGTGTGTCATTACGTCATAGCTGGTATCATCTTTTCAATGGACTAACTAGTTAACGGCTAGATATCCCTCCCGAAGGCCGTAAGAAAACTAACTTAGCCTGCTAGCTAAGCGGAAATCGGAAATCACTGTTAAATTGGGAGGCAAGCTAGCGGCTTACCTGTGCAGAGTGGGTTTTCGTTGGCATCCCCGTTTCTATGTTCAGCCGCTGGTTATGTCGGAAAATGAGTGTTGTTTATGTAACGATCCAAACCCGCTTCCTCCAGCTTCTAGTTTCTTCGTGCCATTGGATCCCCTTCCTGGCTGCAGCAGGCTGAATCAGTTGACTGCCGGTACAATCGAACTGCTCGGGTCACGAGACCAGGCAGTGCAGCTATCTACTTTGCTAATTCCTATTGAGGACATTGGATTGACGTACCGTGTATGGGTACGGTACATCCAGTTCTTAACTGCGTAATTTCACTTGGTCAATAAGTCCCCCAAAAATCGCTATTCAAAAGCAATTAAATATAGCTGGTAAGATAGCTGTCATATAGAGCTAGAACTATTACTAGAATCTCCATTTTTGTTAATATATGTATCAGTAATAAACTTTGCCTCTGTCACTAGTCATCGCTGAACACTTTTGGTGCTGGGAGTATATTAGACCATATTGCCATGACTAACTTCACAGGTTTGAATTTTCTGGTCTAAAAAGGTTGAGATCTAGGCAGGATCCAACACATTATCCACAATAGCATACAATTTGCCAACGTACCTAAGAGACAGAAATGATCTTGCTTCATGTTTCCTCTCTACTGTTATATTCCTTGTGTACAGTCCTCCATGGCAGAATCTGCATAACCATGGTTGTTTCACGAGATAGTACAGCTTATAACACCACCTTTGAACGCGCAAGTGTCCAATTAAAGAGTGATTCGCGCAGACTTTGGCAGTCCTGATTTTGGTGCAAAAGTTCAGGTGATACAGTTTCATAACTGAAGACAATTGCGTTGAATTCCTGGGCGAGACAAGAGACTAGATTCACTTAGGTTGAATTCCTGGGTCAGACAAGATGTCTTTATTTCTGATACTTTCTGAGAGTCATTGTGTTAACATCTTGAGGTTAAAACTACACTAATATTAATATCTTGAAACATGAATACATTTCAAACATATGTTGTACTCTTTACTGTAGACACTTTAATTGCTGTATATAATTTTAAAATCATATATCATTGTTGAAGCATAGGGGCAGTCAAGTCATTCAAAGACATTTTAAAAAATCTTTACAAAGCTGTAAAGATCATATGTGCTGATAAAATGTTATTGCTCAGGTCAGCTTTAGCAAATATAAATGACGTGGCATAGCATAAAATGTTTATTTATGAGTACAAACTAAGAAACTTGTAATCATCCGTGGCCTTCACATTCATTGTCAATGTATCATTACATTACATTACATTACAGGCATTTAGCAGACGCTCTTATCCAGAGCGACGTACAACAAGTGCATTAGTTCCAGGTATTACCAAATGTCCAACCCTGTAGTAACCTGTTCAGCAAAAAACAGTCCTGCCAAGTACAAACTAGCGCTGAAATCACATTTTCCTAATCAGAACCAGACAAACAATCCTGCCAAATAAAACTAACGTGCTCGTATTAGCCTAACTAGGTACATTGAGCTAAACTATAGGCTGGGGGGGGGGGGGGGGGGGGGGGGGGGGGAGAGGGGGTGCAGCCTGCTGTTAATTTATTACTAGAATAAAATTAGTTTTTTTTCCCCAACGAGGCCCTATATAAACCAGTGCAAATACGGTTTATATATTTGTCGGTGTCATGCAAAAACCCCATATGTTCGTTTTTTTTTTTTTTTAAAACAAGTTCTGTAAGGAACTGTATATCAACTGTAAATGTCTCAGAACTCGACAAGTGATAAAGGTTGAAGAAAATTCAGTGTTCGTAAACGGGAAAATACAGTTTCTGAGAGAAATCCATGTTTGTGGGAAGAGCTTTTTTCCGTGACACAGACGATGATTTATAAATACAGCGCAGTTATTTTTTACGCAAACTCGTGGCCTCATTTTTGCCAAAAACCACCTGGCTTTAGTCCCCTTGTGACTCGTAGCATTTTGTGACCATTTTCCATCCCGAAGTCGACCACTAGGGGGATGATAATATTCAATGAAAGACCTCCCACCATTGGAGGTAGCAGCCAATCTCAGATCGAGCACTGGCCATTCCTATCTATGATTGGTCATTTTCAATGACTGGGACTGGTCCGAAGAACTGTTCAGAATTTTAACTGGAAACGGCGGCGGTAGTATTGTGTTTATATTTAAAGATGGGAGAAAGAATCGGTTTGTGTCTGTTTAGAAAATAAACCGCTGTAATATTTTAGCCTGTTTCAGTTTAGCTACATGTAGTCATTTTTATCATTGTAGGGACAGACAACAGACGACAAATCTTCATAAATAAAGTGTAACGTTCGTGAGTATGTTTCTATCTGGCTGACGTTAACTAACTTGTAGCCAACAAATGGCTCCTTAACCAGCTAACTTTACCAAAAGATAAGTTAGCTACAAACGCTGGCACTAGACTAGCGAACGTCAAGTTTACATTAGACTACATTACTTTAATTTATTAGACGGTGTTGTCCAGGGCGACTTAGAATGTGAGACAATACATAGGCTATTGATTGTCTAACCAATATCTAACGATGTCCTTACCAGTAGCTAACGTTAGCAACGTTGGTAGTAAATTACCCTTTGCTCAAACTTTCCATAGTTCCCATAACCATGCAGTTTGACGGCAGCGTGAGGCGCTTCGCACAGGCTAATCCAAAGGGTATTAAATCCACGACGAAACCTGCTGCCAAGCAGAACTCGTCGTTAGCCGCGAAGATCAAGACAAAGATCCAAAGTAAGTGTCGCCACATTCCTACTAGTTACCGACGTACGTTATCTCGGTACAGTGTGGCCAGGGCAGATGTGTGTGGTGGCCTTGCAAAACCAGAGAGCTTGAGTTCCTGTTAACATAACAGCTTAGACTTTATTAAGGCACACATAATGAATCTGTTTGCATAAGCGAAAGTGGGCATCTCGCATAGCTTTGGTTGCAAAATGTTGTTCAAAAATTATGATTACTCCAACTCTCCCCTTTAAATCACCAAAATGATAGCCATCAAATTAACTGATTCTGTAATGCTTGTTGTTGACCATACAGACCCAAACCACCACCGTTTCTTTCACCATCTTCACAGATACGTCATCCTTCTTCAAGGTCTCGCTCAAGACCAATAACAAGGCCCTGGCCCTCGCCCTAGTGGCCCAGAAGGAGAAGAGCCGGCTGCTGGAAACGGAGACGGTTCGGCTGCGTAAAGAAGTTCAGGCTCTGTGCTTTGACCTCGCGCACCGTCGGCATAAGCACAACCAGCTGGTGCGTTTATGGGGGCGGGGGATTCACACCTCGCCTGTGTGCAGGGGCCTTGTGGGCCAGGCCGTGGTATTTTATGTGCTGTTCTATGGTATTGATGACCCCTCACTGCAACACGCAAGACGCCACACCTGTCAGTGAAAGCTACACTCGCTGTGGTATAAGAAATTTGATCATATTTTGCTTTTTGATGGAATCTGTTTGAGTGAGGCCCAGTGCATTTAACTGATAACGTTAGGGAATTTTGTAGTAGTGGACAAGAATCTCCTCTTCCCAGTTAAACGCTTAAATTACTCTGAAATACTCCCTTCTTTGAGCAGAAAGGGGAGGGGATGAGGGTGAAGATGTTCCTTGCCATGCAAAGAACTTTATTTAGCTGTTGTTGTGAATGTGCACAAGAATATTTGCCATTCTATCTCCTTGTGTCATATTCTAGGTCAGACTTTTGAGGGATCATCAAGCAAGAGCCTTGAACAGCCTGGTAGCAGCTGTGGACCTGCTCTCCTCTGAAGATGTAAGGGTTTAGGGGTTCGTCAAGATCCCTGGCTTTCCAAAATGTGTGACAAATATTATATGTTTTTTTTTGCCCTGTTGTGTGAATGAATGTGTGTACACCAACCTCAGAAAGTCCAAGGTCACTTCTTGGACCTCTTGGCTACTGGTTCAGTTGTTGAGTGTTTCATGGTTAAGTTGTAATTTTTTTGGGGGGGGGGGATTTGTCATGACTAAATACATATAAGCTTAAATTATACACTCTATTATTATTGTATTGTTAAACTTACAAGTTGGTTGTCTGTGTTGTTGTTTTTAAGGTCTCCATTGGTGCAAATGAAGAAATAAACGAGAAATCCCCTCCAGACCCTGAAGATGCTATTGTGGAGCTGGGGAGGTATTTAATTTGCCTGCGGACAAACTGAATCAGGTCTCTGTTTGAGGCCTAGTGTGTGTTGGGCTTAAAATCTGGAACTGAATGCTGGGCAGAGTGTTCAGCTTTCCTGGCCTCCCTAAAACAGCTTTTGGAAGACAGTATTAGTAAATGGGAAACATTTATTTTTGTTTTTGTGTGCAAAACAGTGAGTAAGGGTATTATATATTTTAAAAAATCTCGGTTTCTCTGTTCCTGCTAATTTTTCTCCCCAGCAAAGTGTGCAGGGTGCCGGTCCTGTCTGCGTGCCCTTCGCCAAAGGAACCGACCGGGGAACCCAGCGGATCCCCCAGAGACCAACCGAGGAACCCCTCAGTGGAGATCCACGCACATCCCAGCACTGCCACTCTTCCCAGCATCCAGGCGTCCATCGGTAGGAGAAGCATGACCTGATATTTGTGTCCGGTGGCATTTCTGTTGCCCAGTGCCTTTGAAACCTGGCATTTGAAAACTTAAAGTATTCTGACAAGACAGGAGATTTATTCATTTAGAGACTGTCACCTTTGGAGAAAAGATAGTTCACTCTTGTTGTACTTTTTTCTTCTTTTAAATTATTTCAATAGGAAGTGCGTGTAATGAGGAGGACACAGAGACTGCAGAAAGTATCCCGTCTCTCCCAGAAAAAATTCCCCGCCTGTCCACCAGCTTGCAGCTGGAGTTAGATAAGTGGACCCGTTTCTACTCGGATACTCCGCTGGAGTCAGAACCCGTCCCAGAATCCCTTGCTGCGAATTCGGTGTCTGCAGTGGAGCCTGTGGCAGAGCTGGCCCCGGTGGAGCCGGGGGGGCTGGCCGGCAGCCCAGGGGGGAGTCCGCACGTCCAGAGAGGACCTCCCTCTTTGAAACGGAGATGGAGATCACGCTTGGCGACACGGCGGCAGAAATAGTCACCGTGGAGACCAAACCCAGGAAGAGCAGGAAGGTGGGCGTGGCCAAGTCGAGGAAACAGGAGAGAGCGCAGGCGGTCGGCAGTCGTTCACCAGGTAAGGAAGAGAGGAAGACGAAAAAGAAGGAGAAAATCAGCTCCGTTCGCAGAGAAGAGACTGAGAGCGCAAATGCCCCTCCCACTCAGGGGCGGAGCATGATTCCGAGACCCGCCTCCCGCCTGCCTCCCGGTCCCGCCTGCCCCACTGGAGAGGAGGAGCCCGTGGGCGGAGACGCGGACTGGTTTGCGGCTCGCCGGAACGCTCACGTCACCTCCCGCAACGCGAAACACCGCCGGGACACCCGCAACGCCCCGAAACCCGCCAGAGCCGTCCCGGAGGAGCGAAGCCTGAGGAAGACGTTCGTCGTCTCCCTCGGCAACGGCTGTACGAAGGCCGATCCGTAACCTTGCTGAACGATGACCATTTCAGAAATACTGAAACTTGCGAGTCAGGCGACTATTTCAGAAAACTGAAACTCGCGAATCAGACGACTATTTCAGAAATACTGAAACTCGCGAATCCGACGACTATTTCAGAAATACTGAAACTCGCGAATCCGACGACTATTTCAGAAATACTGAAACTCGCGAATCAGACGACTATTTCAGAAAACTGAAATTCGCGACTCGGAAAGCAAGGCCATGGAAATGCCTGGTGACAGGGATGCCAGGGGGGGCTGGAGGGCTGAAAGGGAAGAGCAGGAAGACTTACTTCATCTCCACGGCGGAGAGCGGTTCGGCCGCGAGCAGGAAAACGTACGTGATCGCGCCCGACGGCGAGCCGGGCCGCGCGTGTCCGCGAAGTGCCGGAGACCAAAGCTCTTCCCGCGAGCGCGGAAAACGAACCCGCCATCGAGGACCGCGGCGTTGGCGACCCGGGTCACGCCGAGGAACCGGCGGTAGCCGAAACGAGAGCGTTAGAACTCCAGAGTGGACCGCCCCGGGACCCCCAGCCTGGCTTGGCGGGAAAACGCAAGGGGTCGTTCTTGGAGGGGCCCCCGGCCCCCGACGCTGATCCAGCGGGGGACCCTGGCGGCCTGGACGGTCCCTTTGCGGAGGACAACCCTCCCTGGGAGACCCCGAATTCGCCGTTCGTCGTCATGGAGGAACCCAAACCCAAGAGGTGCAGGAAGGAGAGCGGCACCCGAGAGGGGAAGAAGGAGAGAAAACGGAGGGATGACACCTGCCCTCAGGGGAAGAAGAGGAGGAAGAAGAAGAAGAGGAGGAGCGGCGGCGGCGGTCACGAAGAGCGAGACCTCGACGGGACGTCCCGGCCTCGTGGGGGTCCGGCGAGACCCGTAGGCCGGCCCCCGGGCCGGAGCCAGAGGAACTGTGGGCGGAGCAACCGGAACACTGGGGCATAATTACGGACCGCGTGACGGCACGCAGAAAGAGCAGTTTAAGGAAGACTAACGTTGTCTCTCTGGACGGTTGTGTGGGCCGTAACTCGGTCGACTCTGCGGTCAGCGCTCGACCGCTTGAGTTTCCTGCTCCGGAGGAGGAGAGCGAAGGAGCCGGAAAGGGCGTAACTTCCGCCCTCGCGCCTGCGGATTCCAACGGCGAGGAAGACAAGGAGAACGAGGCTCGTCCCGGTGCTGCTGAGGTTCGGAGCGGAGCGCCGAAGAGGAGCGGGTCCTGGGAGCCGGACGTCCCGGTCGGCCCGGAGGAGGCCGCCGCCCCCGCGCCTCAGAGCCGTCCTGCGGCGGACAGGAAGTCGTCCGCGGTCCCGGATCGTCACGCGCGCGGGGCCCCCGCGTCCGCTAAGGGCCCGAGGAGCAGGGCGCCCCCCAGCAGGAGGGGCTCGGAGTGGGAGAAGGAGGCGCGCGCTGGGGAGGTCCCGGCTGGCACGGGCTCCCCGGAGGAGGCGCGGGAGAGTCTCAAAAGGCTGATCATGGGCGAGAGGCCCCCCTGGGAGCTGCTGGAGGACACCGGCGCCTCCTTCCCCGAGTGGGACGTCCCATTGGAGACGCCTACCCCCAGCCCTCTTTCGAAGCCGACGCCCGGTAGGGTGACCGTCTATGAGGAGCAGTTGGACAGAGTACCAGAGAGCTCTCCAGGTACGTGGGGCAGAACCAGTCTGAAGTGGGACAGACCCAGACTGAAGTGGGTCTAAAGATTATGGCAATTGGGGTCGGGGGTGTTGCTGTAAAAGGGCATTAAAAGAGGTTAATATAATAAATGCATAGATAATTGTGACGGAGTCTGAAGGCTGAGTCTCAATTAGCATCTGTCCTTAACTTTGACGAGTGAATGCAAGAGTTCATGTTTGTGAAGAAGAGGGAAAAAAAACTCGCTAGCGCACATCTTCTGTTTTTTTTTGGTGAAACAGACAGACTGCCTGCAGCCTCCTGCCTGAATGACAGCCATGCTGATGTACAGCATAACAGCGTTCCCTCCTGTGTGATTTTTGCCTAATTTTTGCATATTTTTTTCCTCCTTTTACCTGCTTTAGTGGTCAGAGCGCTGAAGAGCTGTACCAACACGGCTGTTATCATGGACCCGGAGCAGGGAAGGGTGCGGAGACGTGGGAAAGCCGCTGTTTCCTACAAGGAACCGTCCATCAACTGGTGAGAACTCGCTCTGAATGCATTCCGTCAGCTATCTCTGGGAATACAGGGGACGGAATGGAAATAGACAGGTCTCAGTTGCCTTCCTGTTTTTTTAAAATGGAATATCCTGGTTTTAACAGAAAGTGTCTTGTTTGTTGTAACATGTCTTGGTTTTTTTTGACCATATGAGGCCCACCCCAGCATAATAAGGTCACACAGACAGTGAATCGGAGTGATCAAAGTGTTTATTCAGTGAGAGAGAGTTTTGAGCAAGGTTATTGTCATAAACAAAAACTGAAACTAAAATTGGCTTTGAGAAAGCAATTCAGAACACTAAAACAAAATTGAAACTAGAGTTTTTGCCTGTGTGTGTGTGTGTGTGTGCGCGCGCGTGCTTGCACACATGGGTGTGTATATTTGTGTGTGTGTGTGTGCATGCTTGCGCATATGGGTGTGTGTATGTGTGTGTGCGCGCATGTTGGTGGATTCAGTAATGTACACATGCAGTGATGGTGTGTGTATATATGTGTGTGTGTGTGTGTGTGTGTGTGTGTGTTGGTGGATTCAGTAATGTGTACATGCAGTGATGCAATTATTATCTTCCTTTACAGCAAAATGAGGCGTGGAGATAAATTCAGTGACACAAAGTTCCTGAGTTCTCCGATATTCAAAGAGAAGAAGAAGAAGAAAGTGCAGGCTCACAAGCTGGAGATTCATACGGGGCACCGTTTTAATGACATGGATTGAATTCTGTCTTTCTTTTCATCTTCATAATTTAATTTTAATTAATTGCTTTTCCCGTGTTATACTTTGTATTTTACACCGACTTTTATTGAATAAAGTCTTTCCCAGTTTAAAATATCAAAGTTTGGTGTATGCGCTGTTTGTGACCTCTAAGCAAGGACGGCGATGACGGCAGCATTTGTGTTGATTGCATTTAATTAGCCTGCTTTAAATTAGCCCTTAAATTAGCCGGAGTCCTGTGAGGGGGAAAAAAAGCTCTCCCAGGGCATTGGGCACCAAGAAGAACAAACTGCTGAACTCCCTTGTTAAGGTGAGTGTTCCGTGCTTTAGCATGCAGGCATCCGATTGGTCACCTGGCTGCATAGCGACCGGGCAACATTCCGCTGAAACGGCACGCACAGCCTGAGATGCATTGTGGGAGTGATTGGCGGATGGGGGGGCCGGCGGGGGGGGGGGAGGGTTGAATTATTCATCAGAACCTATTCACTGTAGTCTGCTCCCCTGCCACTCAAACCACACAGAGAGGTGCATAGAAACTTAAGCGCCAGGGCTGCACTGGAGCTCTTTCTGAGTCCTTTGAATTCCCTTTTGTACTAAGAAGAGTAAAGTGCACCAGCACCCGCAGAGGTGAGCAGGTCTGTTCTGTTACTGTGTGTGGGGTGTGTGTGTGTGTGTGTGCCCACGTGCGTGTGTGTGTGTGGCTGAAGTTAATAGAGAAGTCTTTTTCCATTTCTATTCTGTTGTTCAGTTAGGGTGGTCATTGACTTCACTGGTTTTCTTCATGTTTTGTACATATGATTATTTCTATATACTAGAAGAACAGGAAGTAAAGTCTTTAAATGGAAATCCTTTGCTGTAAATGTACAGAAGTAGCTACAGCACAGTATAGAACATTATATTACTACACTTGCTGTGTTGATGCACGTAATTTTCAAGTTAAGCTTCTTGTCCCTGAATGTCTTTATCTGTAGTTTTTTTTACTGCTGTTGGATCATTTAGTATTCAACTAAAAATGAAGAGATTCAAATCTGTTTATATACTCAATAATGAGTACTGAAGTGCCATCTGAAGCCCATGTGTCCATATGCTATTTTTAAGGCACTTCGTCCTGAAAAACTGTTTGGCATGCCCAGGTTTCATGAAGTTGCATTTTCAAAGGAAGCCAATATCATACACCAATCTTATAAGGACCATTAACAATGCTAGTGCTTTTTCAGTGTTTTGTCTTTGTGAATTTTTACGGAAAAACATGGATATCAATTTGCAGCTTTAAATTGATAATCGGGTAACCAATGTTAGGGCAAGTTACTTTGCTCCCCCCCAAAGAACAGGCATTGGTGTTTCTCATAGAAATGGAGCTTGTGCTAATGCTAGATTTTTGATAGGGTAGATCAGGGCAGCCCAACATACTGTAAGTTCCTGGAGATCTACAGTACTGTCCTGTAGGCTTTCATTTCAACCCAGATTTGGCACAACTGATTCTACTAATTAGCAGTTGGCCAAAATCTCTCAATGTTGAGTGAGGTGTGTTTTGTTAGGGCCTGGAGTGAAAAACCTACAGGATATTAGATCTCCAGGAACAGGGTTGGGCAGCCCTGCTCTAGCTGTTCAATTAGGTGTGCTTTATTAGGGTTGAAATGAAAACCTACAGGATGGTAGATCTCCAGGAGCAGGGTTGGGCAGCCCTGGGGTAGACCATTTTCTCTGCCACCTGCACCCTTCCCATCCATCCACAGAAGCTCCACAGTGAAGAGCTTAAGGCTTGGGGGGCCTAATGCTGTAACGCACGGACCTCTGTGTCTAATATTGCTTTTCCGGCTGTGGGTCCAGGAGCCCAGTGTATGGTGTCACAGTCTCCTGCCGGTGGGCCCCTTTCAGCTGAAAACCGAGCCCCTTCGTCGCTCTCACTTGTGCTCTCTTGTATCAGCTTGTTCCTTTTTGCGTACACAACGTGCTTATGTGCTACCTGGGGACTTAATGTTGCCCTGTTAAGTTGCTGTGTGTGCGCTTTTATGTCATGACTTACGATCTCTTGTGTTTTTCCATCAACCTGCCTGAGGACTACAGATAGAAATGAGCCCTAATGGATAAATCTGGCACATTTAGCATTAATTAATGTGAATTATTAAGATGTATTGTTGTTGTGTGTTTCTTTACCTCTCTTCCACCCTACTTATCCCTTTATTAAATTTGACAGACTAATACTTCCAACAAAAATCGAAAAATAATTCCAAAAAAAATATGGAATCAAGTTTTGTTTTATACAAAACTTGATTCTACTCTTTGAAAAAGAGATGATTGACAGTAAAAGAAAGTGAGTTTTACGACTCGATAAAAACACTGATCTTCTTGTTTCCTGTAACGTTTTAGGTTCTGGAGGAAGTTCTGCTGCAGACTTTCATGCACCCAGAATTCTTTAGCTCTGTTTCAGCAGTAATTGACTTCATCGCTTTGGCTGTGTTCCTCAGTGTGGCCACCACTGGAGACTCGGTGGAGGCGGAGCTTCTCTCCTTTCAGTGACCTGTCAATCAGTCAGTCGGCGTGACCGAACTTCTCTTTGGCTGCCATGGAAAGGAGACGCCTGAAGAGAGATCTCCAGGCCCTGCTGTGAGTGGTGACTAGCTGACACATTCATTGGTCGATTTGTGTTTTTTTTTTTTTAAACCTTAACTTCTTTTCAATTGTGGTATTAATTAATTTTAATAACAAGATTCAGTCATTCTAAATGAATTTCAAAACAAATCTTGGAATTCTGAACAGATGCAAAACACTGAGTCTTTCAGATTAAAAAAAAAATGTTTTAATTGGTGGATGAAAAACGAGTTAGTATTGTATGTCTTATGACACGGATGTACTTTGGAACCAGAAAAAAGGTTCTCCTTGATATGAAAACAACCGCAGCAGCTTTCATTGTTCAAAAAGCCTGAACTGAATCTCACCTCTGGAGCAGGGCCGATTACATTGGACAGAGACTCAGAGAAAAAAGCTTTGATGCCCAAGGAAAGGCTTCAACCATGCTGGATGACTTGGTAAGAACTTCAGAATAGAAGTCAGTTCCCTGTTCCCCCCTTGCAGTGTTAGGCCACTTGCGGTTTAGTTAGCAAAGAGCTGATCTATTTGAAGCAATGGAAAGGGAACGTGTTTTTTGACGGCAAAGCAAAGCAGGGGTTGAGAGAACTTTCCATGTATCACAAACCCATTTGCACTGCAATGCAAACTATTGCAACTAAACGATGAATGAAAAGGTATGGATGTTGCACTCGTGCAATTTCATAGTTACCAACAGATTAATCCCTTAACTTCCCTAATGGAATATGTGCAAAATATATGAAATGCAATGTATACAACCTAAATATATTCTGGTTTGTAAACAACGCCAGCAGGGCTTGCATCACTGCCATGGGACTTGTTCAATACTGCTAGCATTTCCTGTCCTCGTGCCATACTTCCTGTTTCTCTGTTCTCCCAGGCGCACTATGACCTGGCCATTACCGTGGCCCTATGGTGGCTGGACAGAGGCGAGGGCCACGATGCCGTCGAGAGTGACCTCATGTGAGTCTCGGCCAATGGAACGACGGTCGATAAGCTGGATAAATTTGCCAGCATGAAGCAACCACACTTGCAGAAATAGAACATACCGCAGAATTTAGAAATTAAACATATTATGAAGATACTGTAATACTTAACCTGTATGTTGGTAAATATACAAATTATTGCTGCTTTCGGGGAATATAATTATTATTTTTTCCAAAATGTCCACATACAGTTAATTGCAGTATATTTCAGTGACGTAAGAGTAAAATGCTTTTGTCCAGACCTGGGCCTTGTAACTGAGGGACTGCTTATTTTACATTGAGCAGATTGAGCTGATAGTCCATTAGATTGGAGTAGACTAGTCTGATCAGGTGCACTGAACTATGACACATTCAGACCTCTGTACTGGCACACCGCTGACCACCGTCCGTTTCTTTAAAAGAGGGGTCACCAGTCCTGGGGACGGCCAGTACCCCAACCATCTGGAGCGAGAAGCCATGATCCTGTCCACCTTTGCTGGGATGGTCCTGGTGAGTTTGGGGAGAGATTGAAGAAGTCACTCCAGGTCACCTCATCGGTCCCAAGACAATTAGCCAGACCCTTGAGGGCCAAGCCAACCCATTTTGTACAAAGACTTCTGTTCCAAGTCAAATGACAAAATGACAGAATTCCTTATGAACAAATACTGGTCCTCAATATTCCAGGGCATTGTTTTTAAAACTGTGGGTTGCGACCCAAAATGGGTTGCAGGAGTGTATGAGGTGGGTCCCGGAATGAGCCTGTGGACCCCTAGACTATGTTAGCACGTACATTTGTTGGCTCCCAGAAAGGTACTAAATTTCTCATTTGGGTCCTGATGTTAAAAAGTATTTTTAAGTAATTTGGGGCCAAAATAAATTAAGAACCAGTGCTCCAGGCGAAACATTGTGACCCACTCCTGCTCAGGCTGAGGTGCTGGCTCACAGGTAATGTTCCGACTCACTCAGCTGCTCTTTCTTCCACCTCTCCCCCTGTGATGTTCCAGAACAGCCTCCCTGTGGAAGAGGTCCTGTCCCTGTACAGCTGCAAGCCCTCGGCCTCTCACGCACAGCAACGCACCAAGGTAGGGTCCCCAAATCTCCTGCACCACTCTCCGCAAAACTGCCCTTAGTAGGTAGCATTATTTTTTCACTTTTGTACCTTTATTTTTAGAATTTTATTCTGAATTTCAGAATAATCCCACTCCTCTCTGCTTATCGCTGCCTTCCCTATGTAAAAGTGTTGTTCAGTGTAAAATTGTCAGTTGTGTTTATTAGCCCTTTAAGGCGTGAGGTCACAAATATGTGAATGGAATGTTCTTAACTGAACATTCTACTGCTGATGTCACAATCACTGCTGGTGAACTGGAAGCAGCGGAGTTCTAGAACACTGGCTTAGAATTTTGGAAGAAACATTCCAAAAAGCCTGCTCTTCAATGGGCTAATGGTGTGTGTATGCTGCCTACAGTATATATCATATGCTGTGTAGTTTAGTTATGCACCTTCAGTCCGATGAATGTCCTTTGTAAGGGACAGTAAAGGGCACTAATCTCTTCGCTCTTCTGCAGAGCTCCATCGTTCACCCTTTCACCTTGTCTTACCACCCATTCGCCATGCTGAATGCCTACAAGGCTGTGGCACATTCCAAGAGGCACTGTAAGCATTACTGACTATGCGTTGCTCTTTCTAACCCGTTAGCACTTATATAGCTTTTGATAACTCAGATTTACTGTTCATGTTATAACATCCTCTGCAAATATAGTCTAAATCTCTCCTACCATTTATAGCTGTTAATAACCTTAATGTACTATATGTGTAATAAAGCATTCTACAAATATTGTCTAACACCACCTAGCGCTTCCTTTTGTAATCAATCACTTTATTGACTGGTTTCTCTGTAAATTCAGCTGAGGCAAATAATATGTCTGTTTTGTTTTCTTCCTCTCTGATAATACTCTAGCCCAGTGGCTGCAGCGCTGGAGGTCTGGACAGTGTAAGACATCAGCACCTTACTCACCTTCATCATCATCATCATCATCATCATCCTCATCTTCATCCTCATCCTTACCCTCACCACAGCCCTCCCTCAGTGTGAGTGGCCAATTGCCATTGGGACGAATCAAGAGCCCAAATTCTGCTTGTTCAGGCTGCGCATGAAATGTCTGTTCAATGTGCTGGCTCAACTGAAACAATGCTGTTCATATCAAATTCCCTCTCCCATCTCCTCCTCGTAGACCTCAGCACCAGTTTGTCTCCTTTCCTCTCCACTGTCCTGCAAACTACCGTATCTGAGGCTGAGCTGGTGAACATAAGAGAGAGGCCGCTGCCACCTAGTGTTCAGAAACCAAAACTTTGTGTGAGCACAATAGTGTCGGATGGGGTATTAGTCCACAACACATCAGGTCCAGCAAAGTGTGATCTGCGGGTTATAGAAATAGACCTGCACCTTAATCACATTTACTGCTGTTCTTCAGTAAATATCCAGCTAGACTATTTTGCATTTGTTGTTTTGAACACGGGTGTCTGGTCATGAACTGAATAATAATTACATGAATGGTCATTGGCCAATCTGTCACTCACAGGACGGTGAGGACTCCCTGACGGAACATTATGAAGGATCAGCGGAATCCCTGCAGGACTGAGCCACACCCCCTCCCATTATGACATCACAAGAGGAACACCCCGCCCAGATTAATGAACATTCCCTCACATGAACATACTTCCGCCTTTTTGTGAATACAGCTCCACCTATTTCTCCCAATCTTTGGGCTAATATTTATAATACATGCTGTGCTGCTGAAGTGAAGTTTGCATGCAGCTTTTTCTTAACAAAAACCTGCCTCCTTCCAAATTTACCCCGTAATGCACCTTACAGACAGAGTCTTAAGCTATGTGTGTATTCATCATTATGAGTAGGCCAGTAAAATGTCCTGATTATTTCCCAATGTGTAATTCTGAGCCACACACACTTTTGTACAGTGCTAGAGGCTGGTGCTGGTACATTGTCGGAGGCATTGGCTTGTGCGGTATATCTTATCTTATTGCCTCTGAGTTGAGACATAAGTTTGCAGTTTATGCCCTGTGCTCTTTCCAGAATAAATGTAGCACCAGTGAGGGCCTGCTTTGTGGTAATGTTAAATGTTCTGGACCATAATCCTTTTGTTGTGGGTTAGATGTCCTTTGGGAGACGTGTAAAATGGGAACGGGGGTGGGCACAGAGCCCGGCTAGGACATTGTGTCTTGGAGAATCAGATTTTACCTCCATGGACTGGATCAATATTTGGCAGCGTCACTGAGGCCTATATATCCCAGTCATTAAAATAAAAATGGCGTGATCCTGTGGCCTTTGATGAGGTTGCTAAAACTGGCCCTGCCTCTTTTCCCGTAAGTTTCACGCTGGGGAAGATGATGCCTGTTTTCTGTCCAAAATGAGTGAGAGGAAGAAACGTAGACACCCGGGGTAGGTAGAGGTGAACCGCCATTATTTTTTAGTGCACGTGACTTTGTGCACGGGATTACAAGACAATGATGGAGATTATTTCAAGTCAAATATGTTCCTTTGTTTTCCAGGCTTTGCTGAACAAAATCCTAAAATGTTGACAATAACTGTGGGTTTCAACAATAAAGAATAAAGATATGAAGAAAGAGAAAATAAAGCAATGATTGGGGAGATGCAGTGTTGCTAGTACATTAATTAAAATAAGGATGTTAGGTTGATCTTTTTATATACAATTCCTCACACTTAGGATTTAGGATGTGATTGCTCAATATGAAATAAAGAGTGATGTGCAACTGGGATACTAAGGTGTCGGCAAATAACCCTGATTGTTATTTATTTTTCTCATTTGAACAAAGATTGATTAGGAATTGGTGATTGGCAGTTGGCAATAACTTAGCACTAGTCTGATGCTCAGCCATACAGGATTATGAATGAGAAATGTTTGTGATAACCTGCATTTATAATTGAGGAACAAACACAAACTCAGGAATTTAGATAATTTAGAATTTTTGGGAAGACTTGAAAGCCTTGTCTATTATCTTGGATCTACTTTAAGCTCTACTGCAGTGGCCTATTTTTAACTGTATGTTTTCCTTACTCTCTGTTTACTTTTTCACTCTTTTCTAACATATTGAGGCACTCAGGTCTTCATAATCTCTCAAAGTGCAAATAATAATGGTTGTGGTGACGGAGTGGATCAATCAGTTAAGGTGCACAATTAAATACGAACATTGTAAGATTCAAATGAGTCAAAATCAAATTAAAGTTTCAGCCACAAGGTGGCGCACATGTGCAGTAAAACACTGAATAGCGCACTCCAATGCAGAACTTGGATTCAGGTATACATGGAGAAATAAATTTAGACTGAAAAAGAAGTCTTGGTCATTCATCAATATAATGATATGGACAAAAATACTTGCTTTCATTTCGTTTAATTAAAAAACAAGTAATTAAATTTTTTAAATCACGGCTAATTATAGCCTGGCAGAAGCCAACATAAATGTCATGAAGCTTCCTGAAGGAGAATTTAGGAAGCCAACAGCACAAATTAGTCAGAGACATTTTAGTACCTACATTTAGTGCCCACAAGGGAATCTGCCGGTGTAACTTCTGGGAAATTAAATCTTTCGAGCTCCATAAAATACGTAGCTTCCAACTGGGATGAAACATTACACCAGAGGTGTGGTGTTTTTTTCCTCCCGACCACGCAACGGAATTACCTCATATTTTTAATGTCCTCAAGGTGCACGGGGTCCAATAAATTTCCTCCTTTATACGATTTCTCGTGGTGCACTTAACTCTTGGCCACGCCCCTTGCTTACATCAGTGGAAGGGCCCATGTCTGGCTCGGTTGCCACAGTAACAGGGCGGAGTCCCATTGTCCGATGAGGCTGCAGGAAACTACACAGGGCCACAAATCCAAAACATGCCTTGTTGGCAAAGCGCCCAATCAGAAAATGGCAAATAGACAAAAGCCTTGCGTGCCAGGTGACAAAAAACGATTGTGCACACAGGAATGCTCGGTGAGGAACAGACACAAACAGGTTCTGTTGATTTTGGAAAAAGGCTATTAAAATAAATTAACTGCTCTTGAAGGGAGTCCTCTGGATTTCTCACCTTTGTCAGTGTTGGGATGGAATCACAGTATTCATTCATGTTTACAGTGCAACTAAATTACAAAGAAATTGCATTACATGATATTACACTCTATTATCCAGAAATGCTTCAGGTTATGCTTCAGGAGCTAACAGCGGCACAGTCCGGTTTCAATCTGAGGCTGTGGGGGTCATCCGTGCACTACAGCATGGCACCTTAACCGAATGAGCCACCCAGCAGCCCTTCAGGATGCATTTAAACCCAAATTCAGACAAGCGTGTGCCCTTCTCAGAAAGTCCTGCCAAGGACCATTGGCTCCATGCATTCTGCTTACAGCGCCAGATTGACATAAGGAGCTGCTCATGACGCCACGCGACAGAGACAATCCTGCTGATTGGACCCCTCCCTCCCTGGCTGGCTCTACGTCCAATCACAAACTCCTGTGCTGAGCTGCCACCCACCAGGCAGCCCCTTTTGAAAATGAATTTCCCAATAAGTGCGTAACTACAATAAAATGGTCTAATGATGTAATGTGACCAAATTAAATCAGCAACAAAGCCGGTTTCAAATGCACCACGATTAGCCGCTTCAGTTCTATCTGAATATGCATTGACTCTAAGTTTAGCTTGATAGCGTCGCAGCGGCTGTGTAATTACAGTAGCACCGCGTTAGGGGGAAACGTGCTGAACGTTTCCAGGCCAGTGGCGGACAGTATATTCCACGGCTGAAGGAATCAATGAGCCTTTCAGCCCTTTTTTCAATGGCGCCGTTTTTGCTGGAAACAAAGATTACAGTTGGCAGCGGCGGCGGCGGCGGTGGACGTTTTAAAAAACAGACACCTGTAAAAGTTTCTGCTGACTACAGTACGTGGCCCATTTGAATGACAAAGAAACCACCGCCGCACCTTTCCAGCGCAGATCTGTATATAAGGTGGACCAGATACGTTGGGTGAAGGACGACAAGCGGCTCGATCGACAGCAAACATGGGCAAGGTAAGAGTCGCTCTGTGCTTAACTGTACGAGTGAACATCCATTTTGACTGGCCATTCTAAGCCAGTGGCTCTCTCTTTGATGCGTACTATGTGTGTGTGAGAGCCTTGTTCACGTTTGGATCCCTTTTTTTTTTTTTGCTCTCTCTCTCTCCGCAGATCATCTTCTACGAGGACCGGAACTTTGGCGGTCGCCACCACGAGTGCAGCAGCGACTGCGCAGACCTGCACTCCTACTTCAACCGCTGCCACTCCATCCGCGTGGAGAGCGGCTGCTTCATGATCTACGAGCGGCCCAACTACATGGGCCACCAGTACTTCCTGCGGAGGGGCGAGTACTCGGACTACCAGCGCATGATGGGCATGACCGACTGCGTGCGGTCCTGCCGCATGATCCCCATGGTACGAGCGTCTTGCAAAATGCCTCTGTCTGTGACTCACCACACAGCACAGCAAAAGGCAAACTGGGCCCACCAAGCCCATTGAACCGGTATCCAGGGTCGATGATCAAAAAATGTATTGACTCATTCTGCAGAACTGAAATTATTTAATGAGCTTCATATGGATTCCAGTGCCTTGAACTGATTGGCAAAATTGATGGCCAATTTTATGCCAGTGTTAAATGCTCACTGAATGGCTTACAGAGAACTACCCCCACGTGCCTTTGAAAAAACTGCACATGTTTACATACACATGATTATAATATCAATAATTACTGAGAAACCAGGGCCTTCAGAGGGGGACAGCTGGGTACGTAGTCCCGGGCCCCGGTGGAGGGGATAGTCTGTGAACTTGTGGTAAATATTATTGTCCCAAACCCGGAAAAAATACAAATTATATAATTTTGTCCTGGAAATTGCACTCTGCAGGCCCGTAAGAAACCCATATCATTTTCATGTCAGTCCATAAGCAGCTGAAATTGAGATGCCAGTGTCAGCTATTTATAAACAGTGCTGCAAACCATTTCCCATGACCCCTGTGCACCGCAGTTTGGTAATACGAGTTTAATTTAATAGTGGCCTGAATTGTCAGTCAACATAAGTATTAACCCTGCAAGACCCAGGGTCAACATTTCTTTTCGGGCATTCTAGAGACGCCATTTTTTCCCATTCAGTTCACCATTCAGTTTAGAACTACATTTCCCAGTTCCTTAGGCCGTATAACTATAGTGTGAAGCATTTTCAACTGTCACCCGGAACGTTTCAGAGTACACACAAAAACAGGCTTGAAAATACATCAACATCCGGTCTCACAGGGTTAAGAGAGACAGAGGGATCGATGTGCCTCCCGTAGTCGTTTTGATTTTTCCCTCTTTTCCCTCCTCGCAGCACCACGGATCATTCCGGATGAGGCTGTACGAGCGCTCGGACATGGGCGGCCAGATGATGGAGCTGATGGACGACTGCCCCAACGTCATGGACCGCTTCCACATGTCCGACTTCCACTCCTGCAACGTGATGGACGGCCACTGGCTGATGTACGAGCAGCCCAACTACAGGGGGCGCCACTACTACCTGCGGCCGGGGGAGTACCGCCGCTACAGCGACTGGGGCGGCATGAGCCCCCGAATCGGCTCCCTCAGGCGCATCATGGACCTCTAACGAGGGAGGGAGGGGTCCTGGTCCGGTTGCTGCTGTACGCCCTTTTCCACACGCTGAATAAAATGGTGTCAGTCCTGACGTGTTTTCGCTTCTGTTCTTGCTCCCTGCGCCTGGCGGGGGCGCTGTCCCGTGCGGGCGGGGCCGGGGGGGTCTGGCGGACACTGCCTGACTTTCTAGCTCTGCTGAGGGGGCTGAATAAAGTGATGCAGGAACTGATATTTAACTGGACAGGAGTGCCTCATTCTCTTCCCTCGCCTTGTTCCAAGGTCTCGGTCCATTTTAACGTATTTTTTACGTTTAAGTTTTTACACAAAATGGGCCTCAT
Source organism: Anguilla japonica (assembly GCA_025169545.1). Lineage (NCBI taxonomy): Eukaryota > Metazoa > Chordata > Actinopteri > Anguilliformes > Anguillidae > Anguilla > Anguilla japonica. The sequence continues at coordinate 1,615,549 of CM045885.1, forward strand.
TCACGAAAACGTGCGTACGATCGTATTTGATCGTAGACTGATTTGATCGTGTGCAAGAACGTTTCCCACGCACATTTCGGCATTCATAATTTTTTCCTTATCTATTTCTCTTTCCTTATGAAAGTCACGTGAACAGGATTGCGCATAAAATTTACAAACAGTCAGCATTCGTCATCTCGTACACCTGGGATACGCAAAAAACAGGTCTGCATATGCGTCATGAATCCCATATTGGTTTTTCATAGGAGCATTTTTAATAATAAAATAAGAATAATTTAAGAAAAGTTTTGTGAATGAGACCTAATATCTTGCCAAGGTGCTCCACACACAGACACATCACAAATGCAAAACTGTGTCTCTGCTTTGTGCTTCAAGACAGCTAACGCTCGCCAAGGTTCTTAACATTTCACGCTTGGTGTTACAGAATCAATGAAACTAAACATGAATCAATTGCCTGATTGCAAAGCCAGCATTAAAGTAAGGTCTTAAAGGATAAAAATAGATATATCCCCTCTTATTTTTTATTCAATTAATTAATTAGGTTAAATGGCTTTCTAATGTAGTTTTATCAGTGTGCAATGTTAAGTAAAAGTACAACTGTAACACTTCATAGCAATGAGTTGGGAATTCCCCTCATCCTCCACCAAGGTATAGCACGGCAGCCATTTTGCACCAGAACACTCAACACACATCATCTGAGGTGGAGAGGGAGAGACTTTTCGGCAATTAAACTGGGGATGATTAGGTGGTGGGTTGAGAGAGATCCAGATTGGCAATTTGGCCAGGAAACCAGGGAACCCCTCTACTCTTTGTGATGAGAGTTGTAAGAATTTTAATTGCCACATTGAGTCAGGATCTCCATTCAACCTTTCACCCAAGAGACAGCATCTCCTACAGCACAGTGTCCCCATCACGGCATCCTCGCATTGGTGTTTGATTGACCAGAAGGAAGATCACCACTTACTGGCCCACCCACGGTACTTTGTGAGTTTATCAGAAGGCCTCCCATCCAAGTAAACAGACATACACCTGCTTAACTTTAGCCAGTTAACAGGAGCAGGGTTCATGGTCATGTCTGCTGGAACATGTATTATAGCTACTGTACTCCGAGCAACAACCACTCTGGGGGTGGTGTGGCAGCTTGAGCATAACTGGTGTGCTTTGCATCAGCCACCTTCCAGGCTATTAGAATGAATTCTTCATGGCCACAACAGCTTGTTTCTGTTGGGCCAGGGTTTAATCAAAATTTGCCCTGACAAATAAATTCAAGTTATTATTATTATTTTTACATCACTTGCATTATTTGCCTGAATTCAACAATCATCAACACTAACTTCTTACCCTGGTGGAAATTCCAGCTACCAGCCTGAGATGGAATACAACTGGAACCAGCTTCTGAATACCACTGGATACCATCTAGAGTTTGGTGATGGTCTGTGGTCTGTACCAAGTTGGCCCAGACATGGTCTCACCTGTGTGGTTGTGAACACAGCCAGCTTTCTGCCAGCTTGACCACCTCTAAACCAGCTTCAGACCAGCTAGACCGGCTTAATACTGTATCAGGCTGGAACCAAGCTGCAATTTACAACAGGGCAAACTATGCTTGTGAAGAAAAACGTGGTTTGTCTTTGTTAGTCAATGACAAAGGTAATGACTGAATGCTGGCTTTAGTCTTTGGAAACTATAAATAGATAATTTATGTAGTTGTGGATTATGTGCAGTGCAAAGCTCCAAGGGCTGTAAAAGAGCTTAATTTGAACTGATTTATGTTGTGTTCATGTATGCTGTGCCACATTTGGCTTATAATCAATTGGCAAATTCTCAATTAACATTTTAAAAAAAACTGAATGGGATTTTCTTGACCATTAACAACAGATCAAATGAGAAGCTCTAACAAGGGTACTGAGCACACATTGGTTTTGTGTCCAGATAACACCCAATGGCCTTGTTAGAGCTTCTCATTTAATCTGAGATCAATATTTTGTGCTTTGAAATTTATGAGTAAAGTTGTATAAGCAAAAATGTACTGTGGAACACTCAGCAGATTATATAGTTTTCCAATGCTGTATATCTTGGTGCACCATAAACTGGACAATGCATCACTGATTTAAAAAACCATAAAGAAGTGTGTGATAAACAGCAAAATCCAAATGCACAATTTGAAGGTGAAAGAATGTGCTCAGCAGTAACTTTCCTGTTGAAATTGAAATCAATTTAACTTTATTGGTTCCAAAGGGATGCCATATTGTTAAAAAAAAGTGCTTCTCAATGAGTAATGGAAAATTTTGGCATGACAAAATCAAAATGTGACAAACTAGTCCTATAGAAAAAACTATGACTGCACGCATACACACAGATTTAATGGTCATCAGTGGTGTATTGTAATATAAAGTATAATAATAATTAAATGCTAAAAATCTAATCAAGCTTGATTGTTTATCCAAAGAAATATCCAATAATTATGACAACTGTTTTATCACTATGACACAGAGACAAAAGGTAAAATACAGTAAACGCTCTCGCGCTCTAATAAGCTCATGTACTGCTGGGAATCTTGCAGATGCGGGTTGCAGATTGCGAGAAAAAAATGCCTGTGCATCGAAGGCTTTGTGCTAATTGTGATGAAAACAAAGCATGTACATTAACTGAGCCACAGCCATGAGATACAAAGAGCCCAGAACATTTCTCTTTCTGCTGTTTTTTTTTAGGAACGTAACGGGAAATTCTTTTATTTGGGATTATGCGATCGCACGAGGGCAGAGAAGTGAATTAGAATATGAATGCCGCGTGCACAGTCTGCAGTTCACGTGGACTATATGTACCGGACTCAGCCGGAGGGATCAGCGGTATTACAGGGAGGCTCATCCATCCAAACCAGCCAAGCCAACATGGGGAAGGTAAAGGACATCAAATGGACAAATATCCATACTCGTCTCTGAATAGCAAAATAACAATAACAGGAAGTATACCATTATTAACATACCTGTCACAGTATTTATTATGCTACGCACACACATATATATATTCATATGAATTCATGACTAAAATATGCCTTACGTTATGCAGTGTTTCTATAGTTTTATTAATATTGTAATTACTGCTATTACTATGATTATGATCATTATAATAATTAGAATTGCTGCAACTGATTATATTCATAACATTTGGTATTGTAATTATAATAATTACATATGTTTTCAACCTGTCAATGATTTCAAAGCACTTTTCAGTTGTAGCAGTAGCAATCACCTGAACAGTCGCAGTCACCTGAGTGATGAAGAGTATGTAGTTTTCAGATATTCAGTTGGGTCAGTTAGGCTGGTATATGTAGCCAAGATTAAATGGGATTTGATGTTTCAGTCAGAAGAGGAATTCAAACTGTGCCCCAGAGAGCCTGCGTATGCTGTATTATAACTGCCGTGGATGTGTTGTTGTTTGGTCGATATACTCACACGTCACTACTCGGTGTGTGCCCAACCTACTGTAACATCGGGGGCACTGATTTCCCCCCCTCCCCCTGCAGATCATCTTCTACGAGGACCGGAACTTTGGCGGCCGCCACCATGAGTGCAGCAGCGACTGCGCCGACCTCAGCTCGTACTTCAGCCGCTGCAACTCCATCCGCGTGGAGAGCGGCTGCTTCATGATCTACGAGCGCCCCAACTACTCGGGCCACCAGTACTTCCTGAGCCGCGGGGAGTACCCCGACTACCAGCGCTGGATGGGCATGGGCGACAACATCTCCTCCTGCCGCATGATCCCCATGGTAAGACGCCATCTGGGCTTCCAATCTGGAGGATGATGGGTGGTGTTGCTAAATTTAAGTAGAAGCTCCACCACTCTTATTGCAAACTTCACTCAATCAGTTTTAGTACCTAATAACCAAGTTTAGAACATTAAGACACTGGGCAATGTTGGTAAATTTCAGCAGAAACTTACCACTCTTACTAACAACTTTTAAAACAAAATCTCACCAAGTTTCAATATTTAACTACCAAATCTGGAACATTCAGACACAGGGTGATGTTGCTAAATTTAACGAGAAGCTCCACCACACTTATCATGAACTTCACTTTTTTAAAATCTCTTTTTATCAGTTTCATTACTAGACTCCCCGATCTGGAACATTCAGACACTGGGTGATGTTGCTAAATTTAACTAGAAGCTCCACCACACTTGTGATAATAATAATAATAATAATAAATTTATTTTATATAGCGCTTTTCATGGTCACAAAGACGCTTTACAATAAATCATGAACTTAACTTTTTAAAAATCTCTTTTTATCAGTCTCAATACTAGACTCCCAGATCTGGAACATCCAGTTCCAGTCGTAATTGCTCCAGTAGCCCGTTAAGGCAGATATTGGCACGTGTGTCCCCTGTGTGTGTCCAAACCTTTTTTTTTTTGGAAGACTGCACATCTTCTACAGCTGGAGCCAGGGGAACGAAGGCAGACTGCAGGCACACAGTTGGCCAGAGGGGGCGCTATTGCGCTTTGAAGCTAGATCAATAATGCATCCCTTCCTGCATGATATGAGGACCTAATCATATGTCAAATAATTATCCAAAAAAAGAGTATTTACAGTTCAGAGCTGTGGTCTCAAATATTTTTCTTTGAATCCCCCCCCTTCCCCCGTCTTCATGAGAGGACAAGAAGCAGAGTCCTGCCGCTGTTTCTCAAATCTAATTATATTTCTTCTTTCGCAGCCCCAGTCGGTGGTGCTGGTCGGGCCCAGACCCTCGTTACAGACCGCAGTCCCATGCAGAACTAGTGCTTTAGCTGTGCACCCCATCCAGAGATTAGCTGCAGTATTAGTAAAATACAGTACAGCAGTAATTTTAGACCTGTGCACATATAAATGCATCCTGGACTGTACCTTTTCCTACAACTTTATTGCCTCTCTATCTCTCTGAAGTCCAACCCCCCCCCCCCCCCCCCCCCCCCCCCCCCCCCCCCCCCCCCCCCCCCCCACCAAAACCCAACTTTGGGAACCACTATTTTAATCAACTGAGGTGGTTGAAACTATGTTCAAATTGTACCTTAACCCTAACCCATTTTCACCCCTTAAACTCACCTTTTAACACAATAACAGGCTTGGCTTGTTATCATTTGGCCAGTCACTGATCCCTTTGTTTTCCAAGAAGGGTTTAGTTTCTGTGATCAGGCACCCCAGATTTCACCTGTCAGTCAAAAAACGGAACCTATTTTTTAAAGGAACTATTGGTAATATAGCTGTAGAAAATAAAATCATTAGTTGATCTGATATAAAGGTCCTGTTCTGTGATATAAGGGACATCCATTCTTCACTCTACCAAGCTATTTCAGAAATAAAATGGCCTGAAGAGGGTAATCAATGGGCTGCTATTATGATTAGAACAAAATTTAGAACACACAGTCTGTCCCCAGAACTATGTTTGAGAACTACTACAGTACAGTGTAGGGCTAGATCAGGAAACAATATCCAAAAAAAAATAGATAGATAAACATAACCAGGTTCAAGTTGATTAGACACGTCCATTCACTTGACAGCGGTATAAAAGGCGGTAACTTTGTTGGTGGCCCCTTCCTGTTGGTGGCCCCTTCCTGTTGGTGACCACTTCCTGTTCGCAGCACACGCAGGGACCGTACAGGATGCGCTTCTACGAGAGGATGGAGTTCGGCGGGCAGATGAAGGAGCTGATGGAGGACTGCCCCAGCACCATGGACCGCTTCCACTTCTCCGAGATCCACTCCTGCAACGTGACGGACGGCCACTGGCTCTTCTACGACCAGCCCAACTACAGGGGGCGCCAGTACTACCTGCGCACGGGGGAGTACCGCCGGTTCAGCGACTGGGGCGGGGCCAGCGCCCGGGTCGGCTCCATCAGGCGCATCGTGGCCAACTGAGGAGGGGTCCTCTTCCTCGCCCGAGAACCTTCGTCTCCATCGCTCCCCTTCGGGGGGTCATCCCGACACCGCTCTCTGACTCTGGGAGAGAACGACCGATCGACATTTAAAGACTGATAATAATAATAAAAACCTGAGGATTAATCTATCTGGGGGGTCTGATTTATGTTGGAGATCTTTGCTGTAAAAAAAAAAATGCAAATATTCTACAAAGCGCAAATTTATAACAAATGTGAGGAAAACAAAGAGGAAGCTTAATAAAATTCCTGCAATAAAAATATGCATCAGTTGATTCTGGATATTAAAAAGGGGAAGGGGGAAAATACTATGATGCTCAAAACAGGCAAGCATGTGCCTAATAAGGATCTGGGCAACATTTATATGAGAAAGTATAAGCTTGCAAAAATACACTTTTTTAGCAAGAAACCATGACAACACATGTCCTCCTAAAACCTGGAAATTCATTTTTGTCCCCTGTAAGGGACATGAATATCTGGTCTTAACCTCAAGAACCATATATTCTACTGTGCTGAAAGCTACATTACAAGGGACATTCAATAAAAACGAAAATAAATATTGAAAATAGTTTCACTGCACTGTGCTTTTGTCTCATCTAAGACACGTATATCACATCAAAAACAACAAAAATTCTTAAACATTTTTTCTGCTGGGTCTCAAAAATATAGCAGGGTGTCAGGTGGAATCACGACACAGGGCCGTGATAGAAGAAGATATATATTTACACAGGCAGGCCGATGCTTTGCATTGCTCTTTATTGCATGTGATGAAACAGAACAGAAAAACTAAGAGACAACACCTGGCCACTGTACTTACGGCTCACACACTCAGGATGTGGAATCCCTCAAGGTCTCTCTCCAATTAATTACAGGCGCAATTAAGGCCAGAATTAATTCAAATCTAACAGTGTTAGACTCTTAACTGATTAGATTTGGTCCCACTCTGGAATGTTGAGTTGAATCAACACTGTTAGAGTTGAATCAACACTGGACACATTTTACTGTGCAAAGATCCACGCCCGGGCGTGCTCACCTTTCAGCTGCAGGTGTAGCACGCCTGCAGGGAGGGGGTTGCCAACCGTCCCGCAAACTACAGAATCATCTCATAATTGGAAAATAAAAAATGTGTTCCATATTAATCTCTAACCGTATCTTTGAGAATGCATCCCCCCCCCCCCCCCCCCCCCCCCCCCCCCAACCCCCACCACCGCTGTAAACTATAGAAATAAATTTAGTTTTGGCCCCATCATTCGCCTCATTGAAGACTAAACTGCATATTTATGCTCGCCGATACTTTTCCTCTGGTCCCATTAGAGTTTCCAGTCCCGGGGTACTGACGCTCAAAACGTTGTCTATTAAACCACCAAACAATGCCAGTCTGTCAAAGTAATTGCGTTGGATACGCGGCTCCATTTTGAGCAAAACAGCCATTAAAAATTAACTTCCATCCTGCTAAAAAAATAGCGGGATTGGAGGGAAGGAGGAAACACAAATCAAATTCAGTCTCAAAGGAGGCGGGAGGCTTTGCTGTAAACGTGCGCGCAGCTCCCAAATCAACCAATGGCGTCAGCGCGCAGCTCCCAAATCAACCAATGGCGTCAGCACGCAGCTCCCGAATCAACCAATGGCGTCAGTGCGCAGCTCCCGAATCAACCAATGGCGTCAGCGCGCAGCTCCCAAATCAACCAATGGCGTCAGCGCGCAGCTCCCAAATCAACCAATGGCGTCAGCGCGCAGCTCCCAAATCAACCAATGGCGTCAGTGCGCAGCAAAGCGCTCAGCGCTAAATGGGCTCTGACCTGGTTACATTGGATCCCTCTTGAACTCGTATAAACTCTGTTAAGAGTGAAACGGACGCTAAAAATTATACTGTGTGGTTCTCGTGGAGCCAGGGGCAGTTCAAGGTGGCACGATTAGAATGATTGATTTGATTTGGAGGGGGCTCGGCTGCATGGCGTGACCTTTCATCAAAATATCAGCCACAGGACACATTGGAAATATTAGGTGTACTGCAAGCTGGAATTTCAATCAGTTCCTTTAGTGGAAATGCCCCTTACGAGACCTTGGATATATCTCCATAGCAACACATAGAACACACTCTAGTCGGTTAAAGGTCACGTTATTTGATCATCAAATTATTTGCCATTTTAGAAGTCTTTAAATACTATAATATAGATAAGGGGTTATTCTCCAATCAGGAGTGTGAATGCTGTCGCACGAACCACACTTAGTTTTTCCACACATTACACATTATAGCCCTTCCATAATAATATATAATATAATATAAAAAGTTATATTTGTTGGCATGAATACCTCACGCTAGACTTTTTCCAACTGTCATAATGCAGTAGTAATCCCTATTGTTCACTATTTATCCATAAATATAAGAAATAAAACCACCCAACTATTTTGTAGGCCATATACAGAGCAGTCCAATGCTTAGTTTGGAAAATGTTTTGAAGACCCTCATTAGCACCAACTCCATGCAATTTATGAGTTGAAAACAGCCTTGGGATAAAGAGTGCGTGCTAGTGTACCTATGCATCAAGGTTAATGGAGGACAGCAGATTGGGTTAGTTTATATGATTGCCTTTCTTTCTCACTCAGCAAAAACAGATTTGCATTCTTTAATACTGCAATATTTTCACAAAAAAGACCCAAAACAAGTCGTCCCACCCACCCCATGTCATTAATATTTGGACATCCTGAGGCTGTAAACAAGGACAATATATGAAACCCTATTTGACGCTAGAGGATGAATCACATCAGCAAGAGAACCTACAAAGCAAAAAAAAAATAACTGGAGTTTTCCCCCCCGAGCTCGTTTTCCACCACTGATACATTTGAAACAGACAGTAGAAGTTCAGGTGGACAGGGGGGAAGGGGGGGGGGGGGGGGGGTGTTTTTGAATGGCCAGGCTATGACAGATGTCAGTCTAGTTTCTGCTGACGCGACAGGACGCACAGTGGAGGTCCAGAGTACAGTAGCATTCACCCCGCATTGTGATGAACATGTGAAAAACGAGCGGTAGAACAATAACGCACAGAGGCACAACCACACATAACCAGATTTCTTTTTTTTCTTTTTTTTTTAAAGCCCCCTAATGCTAGAAGGGTATGATTTGAATGACAATACTTTGTGCTGCGCAATCACACGGCTGTGGTTTTTATAAAAGGGCCAGAGCTCGACAGAGAGGGAGAGACAGAGAGGAACGGTACTCAGAGTCTTCACCAACCCGGCGTAACCATGACGATGGGAAAGGTAAGGCCGAAGGCTGAGTGTCTCTCTATAAAAATTATTTAATATATTTCTACATAACTTCTTGCTTTCATTCACTTGGACTCAACCCGCATTTTTTATGTTTGTTTTTTTTTCGGGCTTGTATTTGTAATGATGAAATTATGAATTCGAAATTTGAAATAAATATATATACGCATGTATAAATGTGTGCTTCTTCTCCGCAGATCATCTTCTACGAGGACCGGAACTTCCAGGGTCGGTTCCACGAGTGCAGCAGCGACTGCGCAGACCTGCACTCCTACTTCAACCGCTGCAACTCCATCCGCGTGGAGAGCGGCTGCTTCATGATCTACGAGCGGCCCAACTACATGGGCCACCAGTACTTCCTGCGGAGGGGCGAGTACTCGGACTGCCAGCGCATGATGGGCATGAGCGACTGCGTGCGGTCCTGCCGCATGATCCCCATGGTAAGCTGAGGATTACCTATCCGTGGGGGGTTATGGGAACACACAGCTTTACTGCAGCTAGCTTTTACTCTCACTAGCTTTTACCCTCTTCTACTTGGGAATGGTGACCAACACTCACTTCCACGAAGGACTTCTTAGGCAGCTTGAAATTTTAATTGCAAATTTCACTTGTGATTTTATTAATTAATTAATTTGTTTACAAGGGACAAGTACAAAGAGCATGACAGGTGCCAGGAAAGCGTTGTACAGAGGAATGACTGCACAGTTATAATGTTATAGAAGGGCATTATTGCTATATTTAACACTTCCTGGAATCTACAGTCCATAACATCGGCACAAAAAAATCCTGAACCGTGAATGTCTGCAGGTAACCTGACCTACCTACTCGTGTTTGCTCCCCCCCCCCCCCCCCCCCCCCCCCCCGCAGTACCGTGGCAACTACAGGATGAGGCTGTACGAGCGCTCGGACATGGGCGGCCAGATGATGGAGCTGATGGACGACTGCCCCAACGTCATGGACCGCTTCCACATGTCCGACTTCCACTCCTGCAACGTGATGGACGGCCACTGGCTGATGTACGAGCAGCCCAACTACAGGGGGCGCCACTACTACCTGCGGCCGGGGGAGTACCGCCGCTACAGCGACTGGGGCGGCATGAGCCCCCGAATCGGCTCCCTCAGGCGCATCACCGACTTCAACTAACTTCCCAAAAAAAAAAAAACTGTGTCTCTGTTCCCAATAAACCTTGATGTCTAATAATAAAAAAAAACCTTGTGTGTCTGTGTGGATTTTACCGCCCGGTGGGTGGCTTGCCAAACTCATTCAACGGTGGGATAATATGATCGCCGGTGTTATGGCGAGAGATGAGGAAGATGAGGAAACTGCTTCTTTAGTTTAATAATTGGGCTCCGCCTGCTTTTTGAAGGCAAGAAAAACAAAATAATGCTGTGCTGTTATCAGGCCTGGTTTCATACAAAAAGCACTACTAGCAGCAAAGCCCATAGTGACTTTTCAGCATAAACCAAAACAGTTGCACTCAGCTGTTACAACATAAATAAAAGCCTGAATGTTTAATCAGTTTGGATCATATTTACTGAAAAGACAGCATAACTTTACTGTACATTATTCTAATGTAAAAAGCAGGCCATTTTAGCCAAAACCCGTATCTGTGCTAAGTATATACTCAGCAAGCTACACTCCCCGCTCACTCTAGAGACTGTATTTACCAGTCTCGGCGTTAACGGTCTCAAAAGACAATTGAGGCATTGTGGGTATTGGACCGTGCAGCGTGTCGGCCGTGAGGACGCCTCCCACGGACACAGATTCTATTCTTTACGCTGTGTCTCTGGGCCCCACAGAACAAACCCGATGAGTTTCCCCGGCTGGTGCCCCCCGGCTGGATTAGCCCGGTGAATCGCGGCCGAATCCGTCCGTACCGTGAGAGTGACACAGCGCCGCAATACCGCTGACAGTAAAGCCGACCGAACTCAGCGGACGCTGCTGAATGTCCCCGCAAACCCTCTCACGGGCCTCCGTAAAAGCAGATAAACGACCCCCCGATTACATTAGGTTGCAGTATACAGAGAGACACAGGACCGCACCAGTCAGGGCCAGATTTATGCTACGGACACAATTGTCCTGTTTTTATTCACAGCTGCACTGGTGTTTATTGTTTTGTGACATATTATAAAGGTTCCATATTATAAAGGTGGTTGTTTTGAGCCTGGAAGCTGATTGGGCTAAGACCACGTTCTGAAGTGATTGTAAATCCGATGCAGAACCAGTTATTCAAACAGCCTCTTTGTAAACAGCGTTTCCCCCCCGCACAAACCGTTACTAAAAAATCAGTCATATTGCATCATCAATTACTTAACATGTTATAACCAATATTAATCAATTATTATCAATTAGTATGATATTAATCAATTAATATGTCGTAATTTGCTTTATTTAAAAAAAAAAAAATTCAAGCAATACGGCACTTGAGGCTGTGCTGTATCCTGAATAGTACAAGAGACCTCTGAGTTTTAGTACAAGATTCTCAGACCTCTGACCTCTGAGTGCTGCATTAGGGAACACGTCCCATGACCTCTGAGTTTCAAGGAGTAGATTCCAAGTCCCAAGACCTACAAGTACCAACCCAGATAACAAGTCTGAAGGCCTCTGAGTTTCTCATAATCTAAAAACAAGTCCCCAAACCCCTTAGACAAAGCCAGACAGGGGTGCTGGCACCAGGCATGGTGAGATACAGGTATGCTGCCCAGCACCAAAAAGCATCAAGTTATCTTTGGGCTTCTCATGTTTCTATAGCACCTTTCCCCACTAATATTTCCAAAAGATTACAGTTACAAGTTTTGAAAATGAACGGAGACAGACTAAATAGTTTTTGTCTTCGTGCAACAAAATCCAATATACCAAAATCCTTATAACTGTATTGATTCCATAGTGTTCATGAACATCAGGGTGAGAAGCAGTAGGAAAAAAGGACATAAATATTGCATACCATTAATATTTTAAGTAGGGAGATGGGCTACGTTTCTCATTTAGACCCTTGCGGTTTACTGTGTCCAAAATATAAAGCTCTTATTTTTGTGTTTGTATTCAAATCGTAAATGTTTGAATGATGTTAAGTGACCCAGTGGACACTTGATTAAAAAGAGTCCTGCACAACATTAGTTAGCAAGTGAGACCTAATGTTAGCTAGCAAACATTTTTTTTTTCAGAATATATTTGTTACATTTTTCATATACAACACAGAACAAAACAGCTCAGACATGACATGACAAATAAAATTAATAGGGAAGAATAAAAAAATAAAAATATAAATAAACGATAGCAGGCATTATATCCATCCCCAGCCCTCAGCAAACATTTTTTAAAAGGAGAGCAGACAGTTCACCCTCCTTAAGGTTTCTAAACATTCAGACCGGGGGAAAGCAGAGAAGGTCACAAATAGAGGTCGGATCACGGTGCAGATGGTGGGAACTCACACACAGATTCACTCTGGAATGTGGGACCAAATGTTATCTGTTACAGTAAGAGTTAATATACACTGTTAGAGTCTGAATTAACCCTGGGAATTTTACTGTGTATGGACAGCACCCCATGGTCTCTCAGTGACAGCAAATATTAAATTATATATTATTAAATTATTTTAGCATCACTTTGTTTCTTGTTTGTTTGTCTGGATAAGTTGTCTTTGCTGTTTCTATGATGGATTTGTGACAATATTTGCAAGGGGCCCCATAGCTCATGCTTATTTGGCAGCTAATTAGCTGGGTTTTTAAAACATATTATTATTTAAAAATAAATAATAAACAATCAGTTGCATTCACAATTTAATGGTTGATAAAAAATTAAATTAAATGTGAATTACAATCAGTGCAGTTGCAAGGTTATCATGCTCGCTTGTGCAACTAGTATCTAAAACTACATCTGCTACAAACATTACTATTATGACAATGCTCAACTCTGTTTTTAATGTGATTTTAATGGTTTCTAATCAAAGCCACGATCATTCATTAATAGAAAAAATAAAATAAAATAAATTGGACCACTATAATTAACACTAAAATAATTATGCAGGACAAAAACATCCCCGAACACACGTAACAATTGAACCTTTCCCTTTGTGCTCTTGGACATTAATGAAATCCCTTAGTAAGAACAAACCTTCCCTTGATCTGAAAACCTTTACAGAGTTTGCACAATAATTTAACAGTGTGCTGGAAACATTCTGACGTTTAACAAAGGGTATGCTTATGTTACCACAGGCAAAATGAGCAAACTGTGTCAGTAACGTATGGAGGACCACCATTGTTACAGTTTGTTTGGCCCCGTTCAGCAAAAATACATTCTGCTAAGTCAACAGTCCCCAACCATTTGAATAACAACACAAGATGGGACCACGTTTTTTTTTTTGTTTTCGCATTTCCTATATAAATGATGGGCATACCGCCACTTGGATGTGCCAGCTGAACGACCGAAAGACCTCCAAAATGGGCAAGGTAAGATTACAAAATTAACCCCCCCTCCCCTCTCTCTCTCTGTCTCTCTCTCTCTCACCTTCTCTTTGTCTCTGTCTCTGTCTCTCTTGCTCGCTCTCTCTCTCTCTCTCTCTATCTCTCTCTATATATGTATATACATATACATAATATATATGAATATAAAATCCATGAGCATTCTAGCACAAAAACTTAAACATCACTGCCTACACACCACCAGTCGGATTATTCATCAGCTTTGGCAATGTCTGTATTTCAAACACAGGCTACACTACACAATTTAGCAATGTCCGCATTTCACATTTATGAATTACGAGCCATATTCCCCACTCCCCCCTCAGATCATCTTCTACGAGGACCGGAACTTTGGCGGCCGCCACTATGAGTGCATGAGCGACTGCGCCGACCTCAGCTCGTACTTCAGCCGCTGCAACTCCATCCGCGTGGACAGCGGCTGCTTCATGATCTACGAGCGCCCAACTACTCGGGCCACCAGTACTTCCTGAGCCGCGGGGAGTACCCCGACTACCAGCGCATGATGGGCATGGGCATGACGGGAGACATGATCCGGTCCTGCCGCATGATCCCCAGCGTAAGAGAGCCAATCGGAAGCATTGCCCACGCAACCACGCTCACATACATGTAGATGAAGGGGCAAAAATGATTATGCATTAAGTTTGAGAAATTTTATCTATTGAAAGCACATGGTTGAAGTATTTGCCTTTCTAGTTCCTTTATATCAATTTCCTTATACCAGTATGTCTTAGCTTGGTCTTATATATAACAGAAGCATTAGAATTTTCCACTGTAATAATTATGTACTTTTACTTACCAGGAGGCCCTGAATTCAAAAGATTTACCATACTCAAATAGACAAATCTAGACTAGTTTAGAAAGATTGCCAGTTTTAATGTCAAGTATTAGTTTAATAAGTTTGATGAGTTTCACATGCAGTGCAATTTGATTAAAACCTAAACAAACTTTACATGGTTAAATACTTTTTCAGTACAGGGGATCCTACAGGATGAGGATCTACGAGAGGGAGAACTTCGGAGGTCAGATGCACGAGCTGATGGACGACTGCGAGTCATTCCAGGACCGTTACCGCATGTCCGACTGCCAGTCCTGCCACGTGATGGACGGCCACTGGCTCATGTACGAGCAGCCCCACTTCAGAGGCAGGATGATGTACATGAGGCCTGGGGAGTACAGGAGCTTCAGAGATATGGGCTACAGCAACGCGAGATTCATGTCCATGAGGCGCATCATGGATTCCTGTTAAATGATTTTAGAGCACATTTTTTTACATGTGAAACTGTAAAATAAAGAGTAAATTTAATTCATGTCTTTCGTATTGTTTTTTAAAAATGAAACCTGTTCAGGGCTGAGTTAATTTAAGCATTACATAGTTGGGGTTTTGCTTGACTAAGGAGAAATAACTATATAAACAAATGGCTGCAATCTCACTGCCGCAGTTGACGTCTGTATACTGAATAAAGAGTAGCTTGGGCAGTAATACTTTGAGACTCATTGGTGCGACATAAAGCCACTAAATGTAAACAGAAAACACAGAGACTTGCCATTACTCAGCAGAACAAACCTGGGACACCAGTGGGAAGAGCTACAGTAGAGCAAAGACACCAGACAGCGGTAGGACCTAAACATAAACGGACCTAAAACTCGCCCTTGGGGGATCTCTGCATACTTACAATACGTTCCAGCTGGGCAAATGTCCCCGAATCAATCAATAACTGAGTCCTTTTCACTTAATTCAGTTTCTCACCCTAAATTGTTAACAGTTTTAAGAAGACATATTGTGTCACTAGTGGCAAAATGAAAACAGGGTCTTGGTGAAAGTCCAGAAGTAGCCAGAATTGCACTCTCAGAAGAAAGGGTTACAAATCGCTCCTCTGTGTCTCCATAGAGGGACCTTAATTTTGTTCAACAGTTCTATTTGACAGGCAAAATGGATACATCTGGGAGCTTTCACACTTTTGACACATAAAACAGAGGGTTCTATAAAGAACTAAAAAGGGTTCCCTTACAGGGACAAGAACCCAAAGAAGAACCCCTTTTTTTGAGAAAACAACTGAACCAAACCAAACAACTGAAAGCACAGTGACCCTCTAGAAATAATAACATGGACTGTGCTTTTTCATCAAGCAAAGACAACTGGACATTTTAATCATACCACAGGGTGCCTTACATCAGAAAGGGGGCCCAGAAAGCCCAAGCTATATCAAGAAGGTTTTAGTAAATGTAGAATGAGATTTTGGATGAGAGGTGGGCAATGAACTGTAATTGCTTGGTCATGGATCATGCCTACCAGCAAAGGGTTTGCTTTCCTTGAGATGAGACCCATGATCTGCTACTGCTGCCTATTGGTGAAACCTGCCATTTTTAGGGAAGTATCTAAAGAACACCAAGGTATATGGTGGCCATTTTGTTTTGCAAAGCAGCCTTTTATTTTGACAGCTCAGGGGAGCATAATGTTTATAATGTTTCCATACCAACTGGTAACATGATAGACTGGTCCTAACCCTAACCAACCCTAACTAAATTACTATTATATAGTGGAGCTGCAATTGATCTTGACCTTGATTTTGTGCTTTCAAGACAAAAAACAAAGCTATATATGAATATGTTCAGCATATAAAGACAGCCCATCTTATGGTAAATTGATTGGTTAAAACCTGGCAAACTTTCCAGGGTGTATTCCTACCTCTTGCCCAATGAATGCTGGGATAAGCTCCAGCACCTATTGTGACCCTAACCAGGAATAAGGGGTTATAGATAATGGATGGATGGATAATGGAAAAGACAGCTAGCAGCCCTATTATTATTTTATAGGATTTTCTCATATATCCTTTTTAAAATGAGTACAGTATGGTTAACTGGCCACCTCCGTCAACAGCTAGAGATCTTGTTTAACTGCTAATTAGTAAAGTGTGCCAAATTCAGGTTGAAATGAGTGTTAGATGGATTGAAGATCTCCAGGAACAGGGTTGCGTAGCCCTTGTCTGGCCCGTTCATTGTATAGTAACAACAGTAATATTTCAGTAGCAGTTGTGGAATTTGTGTTGCTGTTGAGTCTTTGTAAACTCAGAGGTCTTTGTGTTTGAACAGTGTGAGTGAAGTAGTGATTCATAAAAAAACGAATCAGACATATGTCATTTATTTAATGTATGAGGAACAATAACATAAAATATTACCTCCTACAATACATAAAAGTAGTATAATTCTCATACATTTTTCCTTAAATTAAATGAGAAAACATAATAAATAAAATGAAGTAGGCATTATTTAATGTCCCGATTTTGCCCCCTATTAGTAATCATAATTAACAATTTACACAATGCGCCTCATTGAACCGATCCTGGAGCTCATGGATCCCCAGTCGCTGTATCTCCTGTACTCCCCGGGCCTCAACAGGTACTGGCGCCCCCTGTAGTTGGGATGCTCGTAGAACAGCCAGTAGCCGTCCATCACGTTGCAGGAGTGAATGTCGTTGTAATGGAAGCGGTCGTACAGGGAGGGGCAGTCCTCCGTGAACTCCATCATCTGACCACCAAAGTCAGAGCGCTCGTAGATCCTCATTCTGTGAGTCCCTTGGTACTGTGGGAAAAGGGGGGGAGGGGGAGATATTGTGCATGAAGTCGGTATCATAGGACTCCTCCTCTAGCACCTGTATTTTCGACAGCGTTTCTTGATAGTACTGTAGGGGGTCCCTGGGTAGACTTGATATGCAATGACTACATATAGATTTGGGAAAATATTTCAAAATATTAAACCTTTTTCTTTTTTTGAATATATAACCCTTTTTAACTTTTAATGGGGTCACCCTGGATGCCTAGGGTGGGGACCCCTGACATAGAAAAGGCTGAGAACCTCTGCTCTAAAATCCTCAATGACCTAGAAGGCTATTGGTCCAAATAAATTTTTGATCTGCCAAAGCTTTTAAGTCTTTTTAACTGAAGGCCATGTTAGGATGGGAAGTCAGTTCATGTTTAGATTGTAATATCAGTTGAGAATGTGTACGTAATTTTAATTTCTGCTAGACTCAGGCTGTAAGGTACTGTAACTGCCCATATGTGTTCATATGGCCTCCTAAGACCCACAGGTCATCTTTTTTCCCATGTAGGGGTCATGAGTCTCTGGTCTTAATCTCAAGAACCATACATTCTACTACATAGAAACCTGTTGTTCTGTTTGGAGGACATAAAAATAAACAATATTTTGACTGTAACATGATTTTGTCATCCTAGACACTTGTATTATATTTTTAAAAATTAAATACCTAACTTTTTTTTCCTTCTGGGTGTCAAGAGGATATTCACTTTTTATATGCTCAATAATGAATTTAAAAAAAAAAAACAAATAATGTATAATAATGCATTTTTTTCTAAAGTATATATATATAAAATAAAAGTAATAACGGACGCATACCTGGGGGATCATGCGACAGGACCGGACGCAGTCGTTGAACCCCATCCAGCGCTGGTAGTCGGGGTACTCTCCCCTCATCAGGAAGTACTGGTAGCCCATGTAGCTGGGGCGCTCGTACACCATCCAGCTCCCGCTGTCCACCCGGATGGAGTTGCAGCGGCTGAAGTGGGAGTGCAGGTCGGCGCAGTCGCTGCCGCACTCGTACGAGCGCCCCTGGAAGTTCCTGTCCTCGTAGAAGATGATCTGAAAACGGATCGATTTTTTGGTTGTTGACTCGTGAAGCTGTTTGTTCCGGCGGCTCACGGGGGGGGACTTCTCCCCCCGGAAACAGAACGCACAGTTTCAAAAAACGAACGGCGACCGGCGGCCCGAACGAAAGACGCGGCCTCACTATTTTCGGTTAAACAGCCTACGGAAATACGCAGAGGCGCAAAAGATGCACAGCAAAACAACCAGCCTTACCTTTCCCATTGTGTCGGCTAAATTTTGGTCACACTGCAACAGCGACGGAGGACAGCCGGAGCTTTTTATACCCCACAGGAGGGTCCGCATTGTCATGCAAATCAATCAACTTTACATGTCAGCTCTTTTTTTTTTCTGAAAGCCACGCACTGCTGCCAAATGACAAAAGATGCGAGTTCCTGGCCAGTCTCTCCTATAAAGGCTGCTAACAATGCTACTACGTGTGGAGCCTGTGTGTGGGTGCGCATTTTTGTAGGCAAAATCATGGAAAGGCTTCAGCACTTTAATGTAGAAACAGTTTAAATATGTGTATTTTGTAATGATTAAGTTAATTCACACTCACTTTTTTTCAGAATTAACAAAGGAACCATCATGTGTCATGCCACTTTTTTCAATTACCCATAACAAAAGTTTAAAACAAGCCTTTACAGAAACAGTAATGTATGGATTTTGCACAATCATCTATTTACCTACTGCTATGATCACGATTTTGCATGTATACTCAAGGCCTGCAATTCCAACAAATAGTAGTCAGGATGATTCCATGGTCCCTGACTGACAGAGACCATCAAACAGTGTGTGTTCTTATCTAACTAACATTATTTAGTTAGTGTGCTAAGTGGCAAATGTTCCAATTGCTAGCTGATTAATGAATGAAAAGCTAAGCAACCCTCTAGTGCTGGATAAAAATACGATGCTTTAATTTGCTAGTTGCTAGTTAACTAGCTTTTAGTCAGCATGCCAGCATTTAGTGATGGGTGAAAATGAACAAACAAATCTTTTTGAACGACTCTTTTTAGTGCCCGGTATGTGCTCATGAATCGGACCCTCCCTGCATTTTTCCACTGCTGCCTGCTACAGTAGGTGCAGCGCTCAAAGCATAGCAAGCGGAACAACCAATGAATGAGCGAGATCGAATGAACCGTTCGCTCGAACTATCGGACATCAATGGGACAACCTGAGCGAGATCGAATGAATCATTGTCTCGAACTATAGGAGGTCAATGATTGAGCGAATTGAATCGGACTTGACTCAAGACAGACAGCCTGCACTCACTGAACGAGATGGAACGAACCGTTCTCTCAAACTAGGACGTCTGCTACTTGCCCCTCATTAATGAATTACAAACCGTTGGTCTGTCACATTTCTGTAACATCGTATTGAGCTTACATAGCCTACCTACATACAAGTAGGATGCAGAATCAATGTATTAAAATTAATATATTATCTTTATTAATGTAAACTTATACATGATGAATAGTAATCCATTGAAGAGAAGTTTGGTGGGGCGTGCAGCACTAGTTGTCGAACGTGCATGTACTATAACGGAGTGTCACGGAGAAACTGACCCCATTTTTTAGAAAAAGTATCAAAACTCGAGAGGTTCGATACATTTACATATATCAACTCGAAGGAACCGATACTGTGAAAAGAATCGGTCCGCCCACCACTACCAGCATTCCAGGAGACCGCCATGAACGTAATTTATCAATCCTGCGAACCCTGACAGAAGCTAGGAATAAGTATTTATTTACTTCTGTGTATGTATTATTGAGGAAAAGATATAACTAGCAAGCAACAGCCAGTTCTATCTCTCTATCCCTCGCTAGCTAGTTGCACTAGCCAGCAAGCTAGCTAGCGAGATACAGATATGTCTAGCTCTCTCGCTGGCTAGCTAGTGATATATCTAGCTCATTCTAACGATCTATCTAGCAAGCAAGCCAGCTAGCAAGTGAGAGATAAATAGACCTAACTTGCATTTCGCTAGCTAATACATATGCAGAATTTATTTACTCCAGTATGTGACAGTGGACTGATGGAGTGTAGGCTATATGTATTCAGAATAGTGCAGGGAACATATTCATATTTAAAGCCACGTATCTAAGCAAAACACGGAGGAGCAGCTGCTCCCTGTTTACAGGAAATGAGAGCATGGCAACGACCCGGAAGTACATATGTGCTGTTTCGTTTCTTGGAGTTTTGCGAGGCAACACAAAAGTATTTTAAAAAAATGTTTTTTACCCATGAAGGAACAGGAACAGGGTTGGTTTCCACTGGTGGTCGAGGCTACTGGTGTGATGTTAGATGCAGACATTAAGTAATGGGGAGTTCCATCAATGAAATTCACTATGAAATTTACTGTCTGCCAATGTCATAGTATTCGGAACAAGCAGAGAAGTGAAAGGCATTGCTAATGTACAGCATGAACCGTGATATTTCTTCAAGTAAGGGCTGACCAATCCTGTTCCTGGAGATCCTGTAGGTTTTCACTCCAACCCTAATTTGGCACACCTGATTCTAGTAATTAGCAACTCAATGAGATCTCTATCTGTTGAATGAGGTGTGCTTTCATAAGATTTTCACTCAAGGAGTGAAATCCTGTCAGATGGTAGCTCTCCAGTAACAGGGTTGGGCACCCCTGCAGCAAGCAAATTATTCTGAAACTATGAAAACTGCACTGGTACATTTTCTCTTTTCTTGTCAAACTGTTTTTGAATGTCAGTAAATTATTGACAGTTGATTCCAGCTTTGCTGGTGTTGATAGGGTTCTCTTGATGTCAAGCTCTAAATATACTGGTAACGAGAAGATGATTTTGGTGTAATGGAATGAAGTAAAATTTATGAACATTTTTTTAAAGGAGACTTTATTAAAAATCTACTGTTCAAACAGTAAATTAACAGGTATCCATGATGCGCCTCATGGACATGAATCTCATGTTGCTGTAGCCCATATCTCTGAAGCTCCTGTACTCTCCAGGCCTCAGGTACATCATCCTGCCTCTGAAGTGGGGCTGCTCGTACATGAGCCAGTGGCCGTCCATCACGTGGCAGGACTGGCAGTCGGACATGCGGTAACGGTCCTGGAATGACTCGCAGTCGTCCATCAGCTCGTGCATCTGACCTCCGAAGTTCTCCCTCTCGTAGATCCTCATCCTGTAGGATCCTCTGTGCTGTAAAAAAAAAAAAAAAAAAAAATTCCCATGAACATTAATATAGTACACAAACATAAACAAACAAGCTTTTATATAAATACTGAAAATGCAATACTTAAAATTAAAAAAACTGATTGCATGTTACTGTAGCCCAGGAAAGACAACTAATCAAAGGATACAAATGCTTTAATATTGCAGTCTTATTTTGCAGTTACCCAATCTTCCTCCAGTGTTGTTTAGAGTGAAATAAGGGAAAAATGATTAATGATCTGAAATTAGGTATCTGATAGGTACCAATTTAATAATTGAGGACACGTGAACACCCATCCCCAGGGACAGGATCCGTTACCCAGCCTTTTCTTCTCTGCTGTCGTCACGGTGATAATGATGTCATGATTCTGCAATTTATTCTTTAGATGCCATCACCAGCTTGATCCCTTATTGGGCTCACAGATCACAGACATCTAATTGGCCAGGGGAACACCCCGCCATTTGAGACCTTCCAACTGCTTGTGTTTTCAGTTGGTTCACTTCAGTAGTAGCACTACGCTTGTGTTAATTGCCAATCGTCAAAGCTGCCCTCAACTATGTATATGCCATATATTAATCAGACATTTTTTGTTGCTTTAGAAGTGCATCTGTCACGTTAAACACAGTGATGAATTCAGTATAAATAATTTAGCTAACTTGCTGTCCAATTTAAAATAAGCTATTTGCTAGATAATTGTAAAAATGTTAATTAACGTCATATATTCTCTTTGTAGTACAATCTTGGAGTTCTATGTTACACTGCTTAATAAATTTTCTGCAACTTTTCAATTAAAATACATAGCTTAATATTAGATTGCGGCACCCAAACTCTGCTGGAAAATTGAGAAAGGTGAGATCGATGTTCTCTTTAGTTACCATGGGGATCATGCGGCAGGATCTGATGCAGTCGCTCATGCCCATGCGGGAGTAGTCCGAGTACTCGCCCCTCCTCACAAAGTACTGGTTCCCCATGTAGTTGGAGCGGTCGTAGACCATGAAGCAGCCGCTCTCCACCCTGCAGGAGTTGCAGCGGCTCAGGTAGGAGGTGAGCTCTGCGCAGTCGCTGCTGGTCTCATAGGAGCGGCCCTGGAAGTTCCTGTCCTCGTAGAAGATGATCTGCAAACAGACAACAACAGCTACTGTAATGACTGGAAAAATCTCTCTCTCTCTTTCTCTCTCTATACATATAACCATAACAAGTATGCATAGTACTATCATTTAAAATGATGTTTTGTCAAAGCTAAAAATTCAAACACCTGGTAAAATTTGTACTTTTTGGTATTTGAGAGCTAGTATTTATGTGTTGTGCATTGCTATAGACCATACCTAAGAAGAACTCTTCATTAAGAGTGTGCATTGTACTACATGTCTAAAAATCAGCCAATCGAATTAAAATACGAGAGTTTATATTACATGAGAATAATATTCGATGAGAGTTTATTTTATATATAAACTACAGAGTCCAAATGATTAAGATAACATGGCCTTTCGTTAGCATTTTTTTAAAATGCCATGAAGGTCCACTTACCTTGCCCATGGTCATGGTGAATGTCAATCGTTCTCAGAATTGCACAGGTCCCCTACGCCGACCTCCCGCCCCATTTATACCTGATTTCGCGTACAAAGAGTTGGCGGCTCCATTGTGTAAAGCCCTGACTGGGCAACACGGCGCGGCGCGGGGCTGCATAGCGCGATTCAGCGCGGTCTCTAAAGGGTTATTATGCTCCAGTGGGGCATGCGTGAGCTGAGGCCCAGGGCCATATTGTTCTGCTGGAACTGCAGAGAAAGAGAATATTCTGCGCCATGGGGCCATCTGAAGCTACGGTAATATAGTTCGCTAAACACACAAATGAATAAATAGATGAATGAATGAATAAATAAATAAATAATTAAAAATATACATATCTTGTTCAATAAGGATGTCAAACTAGGCCTTCATCTGTCTGATAACTGAGTTATGGGACTTTCACCTTTTCCCAACTTTCCTAAATTGACAGGAGGTGGAAAAATTATAGATATTTATACACAGTGTTTCACATACTATTGAATAGTAGTGGCGCACCACCTGTCCAGGAATCGGGAGTGCTCCAGCTCGATATACATTTGACCATTGCATTTAACTACAGGATGAAAGTTTTATTCCAGCCTTTCATATAACTGGCACAACAAATTTTGGGCTCAACTGCCAATCCTGCAGTTGCATTCTTATCTCCAAGAGGGGTGTGTGTGTGTGTGTGTGTGTGTGTGTGTGGGGTGGGGTGTGGGGGGTGCTATTTTTTAACATGGGTGTCCTTTTTGACTGTCCTCTTTCTAGTGACGATAATGCTAATAAACAACACAAAAAAAAAAAAAAAAAAAATCCAGAAATTTACTTCCTGAGTGACAGTTCAAAAGGGGAGGGGCTTCTCATCTGTGGAACGTTCCGGAGGAATCGAGTGCCGCAGCAATGACGTTTTTTTGAGGGTCAATCCGGAAGCTTCTTCCCACCATGGGTTCTCAAGTTCTCTTGGCAGATCTCCAGCGCTTTTTCCTCGTAGGGATTTCGATTTCTGCTAAAAATAAGGTCTGTGGTTACCATGAGCTTAGGTTTCACGTTTCGTTTCTACGATATAAATTACACCCCTTAATATCTCACCAATGAATTTCGAATCTGTTACTGTTCTTTTTAAAAGTAAGTTGCTCAAAAGTTGCTATATTGAAAATACAACCTGAAAGGTCACCGGTTTGATTCCCTGGTAGGACACTGCTGTTGTACCCTTGAAAAAGGTACTTAACCTGCATTGCTTCAGGGTATATGCAGCTGTATAAATGAATGCAATGTAAATGTATGTAAAAAGTTGTGTAAGTCACTCGGGATAAGAGCATCTGCTAAATGCTTGCAATGTAATGTAATGCAATGTAAATTTTCCATACTACCTGCCTGCATGCAACAACCATTTTAGTTTCAATATCCTGTAGCAATTTGTTAGAAACATACTTTTTTAAGGCCCGTAACGACTTCAAAGTTGAGATATTCATGGGTGTAATTTACGTCGTAGAGCAAAACGTGAAACTCTCTCAAGCTTTAAGTCAACCGCAGACCTTATTTTCTGCTGGGGAGGGAATCCATGGCCAAAAAAAAGGGAATTCCCTTCTGGGTTTTAGGACTACAAACTGGAACTTTATAAAGGACCTGTTATTTTTGGGGGTGTGGCCTTTTGACTGACAGGAGGTCTAATGTACACAGAACATTGATTTATTGTTATTTGGGGGGGTGTGGCCTTTTGATTGAAACGAGGTCTCATGTGCACACAAAGTAATTTGGAGGGCATGGCCTTTTGATTGACAGAAGTCCTAATGTACACACTAAATGATAAATAGTTAGGTAGTACAAACTTTAAATCAGGGGTCCTCAATCATATCTAGAAAGGGCCGGTGTACATGCAGGCTTTTGTCTCAGCCAAGCAGTAACACACCTGATTCTACTAATTGAGGTAAAGACTCTGGTGGTTGATTAGCAGAATCAGGTGTGTGGACTGCTTGGTTGAGACAAAAGCCTGCATCCGCCCCGGCCCTTTCTGGATAAGATTGAGGACCCATGTCTTATAAATGATCAACAAGCAGAGCAGCAGCGGTGGGTGATAAAAACAACCATTTTCGTTCATCAAATCAAGCCCGTTTTACTCAAATTATTTAGGTTTTTATCAAATTACTTCCAATTCTGTTATCAGATTTTAAAAATTATTTAACAGCAAATTTATCCATTCATTCGTATTTTCATCTACTCCATTTTTTTTTGAGGAATTTTTGTTCTTCAATGACCTATTTTGCTTAACTCATCAATGTCAGATATAGCACTTGGGGACTGCTGGGTGGCTTGTCCTGTTAAGGCACAGTACTAATCATAGATGGGCCTAGGGTTGCCAGAAGTTTGATTTTTTGAGTGGACAATGTAATGTCCAGTTCAAGTAAAAAAGAAATAGTAGTAGTTTGCAATGAATTACCATGGCTCCCTGGATTGAATATAAGTTCCGAGAGGCACATGTGTACTGCAGGTTTTCTTCTCTACCTGATAGTTAATTGATCAATTAATGTCACTGATTGGTCAACAGCGATTTAACTCCCCTGGTTTCCCAGGTTTAAATTAGTCCTGATTAGAGGGGAGGACTGCACACCAGCAGCTCTACTGGCCCCAAGGGGCAGATTTGAGTTTCTCTACTACTGTGAGGTGGTGGCACCCCTCACTCTGAATTCTGTGGGTTAATTGACCCTGACGAGGGGCAGGTGTGTGTGCTATGGTGAGGTGATGGCACCTCACAGGCATTTGCTCTGAGCTAATTGTCCCGGATGAGGGTCAGGTGTGGGAGGTCTATATCTAGCCCCTGATTTCTGGGGTTCAGCGCAGACTCATTGTTTGTCATGCTCTTGGTGTGTAGGGGTGTAAGAATCGGCAGAAGTTACCGTATTGATCCTATCTGCCAGATTTGATCACCATTTAGTTTCTTCTGGAGCTGATTATCTCTTCGCGCTGTGGAGGACATTTTTACCCTCGTCTCTTTAGTTTTCCTTTTGTTTTCTACCCGCCAGGCTGCGAGTGTCCTTTTTCTTTTGTAAGAGACTCCACTCTGTTTTTCTAGTGGGGCTTTTCTTTCTGAGTAGCTACGCTGCGGCGGTGTTTCCTTTCTTTTAGTTTTCTGAGCCCGCTGACAAGTTTCAGTGAGTGGAGGGAGCGATTACTTAGCTCTTTATTTTTGGTATTTCCCCTGTCCCTTTCTATCGCTCGGCGATTTTGTGGTTAACCCCTCAGGGTTAACTTTTAGATCCCCTCGGTCCGCAATTGCCTCCCACCCTCCTCAACTGTGACAACTACAGCCTGTCTGACAGTAAACACACAAGACCCTAGCTGCGGATGAAACATTTCTCTGACGTCCCCAAGAGACGTCAAAGAATATGACTGTGGGCTCGTTCCATTTTGAGCAATTTCAAACTGATTTTAGTTTGAACTCGTCTTTCTTCACTTTTTAACGGCTGCGGTGTCTTGCCTTACCTATTAATAATGTTTTTGATGATGTTGTGACAGCACACATTTTATATGATGAGAAGAGGCCCCAGTCACATTGGTGTAAAATTAAATTGACTGGTGTAACTGCCAACTCGGGATATAATTTGCACAGGCAAATTTAATTCAGTAAATGAGAGAGCCAGCATTGTAAAATTTAAAAAAAGATTTTATTTGGAATGTACTGTTCCTTCAAACAGTAAGAGCTTTTAATAGCAGGAATCCATGATGCGCCTCATGGACATGAATCTCATGTTGCTGTAGCCCATATCTCTGAAGCTCCTGTACTCCCCAGGCCTCATGTACATCATCCTGCCTCTGAAGTGGGGCTGCTCGTACATGAGCCAGTGGCCGTCCATCACGTTGCAGGACTGGCAGTCGGACATGCGGTAACGGTCCTGGAATGACTCGCAGTCGTCCATCAGCTCGTGCATCTGACCTCCGAAGTTCTCCCTCTCGTAGATCCTCATCCTGAAGGATCCTCTGTGCTGTTAAGTGATTCAATAAGTTAGTAGTTGTGAGTAAAAGTAAACATAATCAAACAAAAGGCATTTAACCCTATAAAGGGTAAGATCACAATATGTGATTAGAATGTTCCTCACTGAACATTCTAATGGTGATGTAACAATTACTACTGGTAATTGGAAGCAATGGAGTTCTAGAATTCTGATTTTGAATTACAAAGAAACCTACACTTAAAAGGTTAAGAGTTAAAGAGGTGTCAGTGAATGGCTAATTGAACATGCTGTCCAACCATCAAATATTGCAATGCTTACCATGGGGATCATGCGGCAGGATCTAATGCAGTCGCTCATCCCCATCATGCGCTGGCAGTCGGAGTACTCGCCCCTCCTCACAAAGTACTGGTTCCCCATGTAGTTGGAGCGGTCGTAGACCATGAAGCAGCCGCTCTCCACCCTGCAGGAGTGGCAGCGGCTCAGGTAGGAGGTGAGCTCCGCGCAGTCGCTGCTGGTCTCATAGGAGCGGCCCTGGAAGTTCCTGTCCTCGTAGAAGATGATCTGCAGGAAAGAATGTTTCACAAAAAAAAATTCCATAATAGCTTTCAATGCAATGTCTGTCCCCCAGCCAACAAAATACTTGCAGAAAATAGCACAAAGGCATGGTCACTATTGCCATAGTTATTGTTGATGCAAGGGTTACCATTTAATTCATTTAAAGAACTCAAATCTGCACTCACTTTGCCCATGGTCATGTTTTGGATTACTAGCCCTCAGAGCTGAACCACTGCTAGACTGTCCTCCTCCCGGCATTAGACCTTACTTTTATACCTAAACGAACACCAAAGATCCTGGGCCCCCCATTGTGCTAATCCCTGACCCAGCAGTTTGGAATCGGGCCTGCACTACAGTACGGGTTGTAAAGGGTTATTATCTGCTGCTGCTGGCTTTACGTGCGTTTGGTCAGGTGGACGCATACATCGATATTCTTTCACTTACACGCGGCACAAAAAGACGGAACTTTCTGCACATGTATAATTCCCTCTTTGCAACTTTGAAATTGTATGTGAAATATTTCCAATATGTTCAATTCTGCTGCCTGTGTGCGCACTTTCAGAAAAAAATGGTTCTTTGGCTTGTGTCTATTGGGGAACCCTTTGTAGTTCTCTATGGGACCCTCTACGGTAGGTGTGAAAAGAGCGAAAGCTGCTCGATTGAAGCATTTTCCCCAACAAAGAACCCTTGAATTTGATAGGGTTCCTCTATCGAAAAAGAGGAGACTTTTGGAACCTTTTCCTATGAGAGTGATAGATCTTCACACCAACCAGGCTCTTAAACTATTACTGTCTCTGTTAGTTGTAACTGTTACTGTTTCTCAGTTGAGCCAGAACACATATTGGATTGTGGATGGCACTGGCTGTTTGGCTGAACTGAAACCTGTCTCTTGACTTGATTAGAGAGGATGTAAAACACAGAGGGTTGGTACTTCCACCGATGCCTAGAACTGGCCCTGAGTGGCTGGACTGGAATTATGTTCATGAGGGAGTAGTCAAAGTGCCCTCCCTTCTGGAAGCTGGAAGATTTTATAACTACTGAAGCACCTTAATAAATTAAAAAAAATAAAAAATCACTAACACCAAGAATGTAAGCAGGACTGGGTTTGTGTGCACATTTTGAGAGACTGTTAGATTGTTGCAACTGTCACCTCCCAAACTTACAGTACATTAGTTAGGGTTAGGGTTAGATAGACAGTTACAGATAAGTATGAACTAGTGGTGCCTCTGACCCTGAAAACCTTTTATGTGTAGATAATGTCTTGTAAACAAGGTATTTTTTTCATCCCAATGTTGACCAATCATATTTGGAAGAGAAGACTTGCATCAAAAGTTAATGTTCTATGTAAAGTGTAATAGAGTTGTATTTCTTGTCCCACTGATATACGCTTGTATGAAATAACATGCACATCCAGTATACCTTTGTACAATGTAGCTTTTTTATATTATTCTAGTTTTAGTGCATTATTTCGATCTCATTTTTTCTATGTAATGAAGGACAGCATATATTTAGAGAATGCGTCTTGTTTAGAGAATCTAATGGCTCTACAGTGGAAGGGTTAGAGAATTCAGGAACTTGTGTCTAAAGCAAGAAAATACAAATAACTCCCTAGCAGCTTGTTCAACAACTTTATGTTTCCAGAGGCTGTACATATGAGCAGATAAATTTTACAGATTTTGTTTATTCACAAATATAAACACAACTAAGTTTTTATATTGTACCTGCACATCTTTCTTTGAATGCAGTGGACTCAGGTTGCATGTGCATTACATTACATTTATTTGGCAGATGCTTTTATCCAAAGCGACGTACAAAAAGTGCATTTCATGGTCATAGACAACTGCTAAACACAGGTTCAGTAAGGTACAATACTTATTTTGTACATGTTGTAGTCTGTATTAGTATCTGTTTGCTGTTAGTGTTTATTTTATGTTTCTGTAAGTTTATTATTTTTCACATCCTCCATCCCAGTATTTTCATTCTCCCGGTCACTTGTCTCCCCAGTGCCGTCTCTGTGTCTGTGTTCCCTGAGCTGCTTCACTCCCCTGTATTTGCGTGATTTCACTATTCGGGTGGTTCCAGGTTTTCGTGGTTTCCCCCCTTCTTTCCAGTCTCGTTTTACTTACTTCCTGCTTATATCTAGTTTTACTAATTTCTACTAATCCTTACTAACTTATAGATTGTAAAGTACTAACCTCATTAATATACTAACATGTTAATATTACTAATGGATTAACAAACACTAGTTTTGGGTTTTTGATAGTTTAAATCACTATACTAATACATTAACCATTCTCCCCTTTTCCATGCTGCGCTGTAGCTCCGCCCCTTTTCTTTCTAGTCTGCCCTAACGCTGAGTTCTGCAATTGCCTGCACCTGTCTCTTGCTCTAACTGCACCTCTCTCTCTCTGCACGTGTTTTACCTGCTAAACCCAGGCCGTCTGTTATCATTGTTGTCTATGTGATTCCAGTCCGCATTTTGTCAGTCCCCTGTCATTTAATTAGTTATCCTAATGTTCTTCATCTGGATGTTGTTTGTTACTCCGCCCTCACTCACGTAACCCCTCCTTGATTGTTACCTTCCCCAGTGTATAAATGTCAGTCTTTTCCCCCTGCTCCCTGTCAGAATGTTGATCGTATTCACTGTGCTGATGTTTTGTAAGCCTTTGTTTATCAAGATTCCTGAGACGCCTTTTCCGTACGACTTCGAGTTTGCCTGCCCCTTTTGTTTGATTGCTTTCTGGTTCGACCTTCGCTTTGTTTTGACTTCTCTTTTGCCTGTTCCTTTGTACCTTTGCCTTTCTGATCTCCTGGTTTTTGATTTTTTGCCCGTTTACCACTATTCTTTTGGAAACTCGATTTGTACCGTCCTATCTCTGATTACCTGGCTTTGAACATTGGACTGGACAAAGACAATTTTTTGGATTTCCCTGGTCTGCATTACAGTACAGAACATTACAGTACAGCTATTTCTAGCCAAGAACACAGTTTAGTTCACACAGTGAACACTATTCAGACCTAATGTGCCGTAAGATTGCATTGTAAAATGCAAAGTACACTAACAAACAGGTGCAACACACTAAAATATGAGGCTAACACATATGAAAGAATATGTTTTTGAAGTGTTTGTGTTTGTGTAAATATATCTTTGGCATATTCATGTCATTATATGCACCTGCAATTCTGTTTGTGCCATGTACCTCAAGGAAGGCCTGCATGCTTTAACAACTTGGTGCATTTTAAGTATTTTATATCACAGCCCATACAGGCCATATTATAGAGAGATACTGTAGATGGATGGATGGATAGACAGACAGACAGACAGATAGATGGATGGATAGATAGACCTTGTCTCCAGGATAATTTTGGTGACTTTGGTGACTTAAATGAGGGCTTCCCAACCATGTCTGGCAACAGTAGGGGTCCCATGAAGCAGTGGTATGGATACATACACTTCTAAGGCACCAGCATAGTCAATGTAGGCTCATGTTCTGTGAACTGATAAACAAGCCATCTTTCTTCCCTACATGCCAAACAGGCTCCCCACTGAATTGCAACTTCTGCAGCTAGTGCAGGTCAACTGTGGGCGAATAGTTGGAAAGAAGAGTCGATATTGTATGGTGAGGCCCACACGATTGTTACTGGTCTTCTGAAGACTTGAACCTGGAAAAGAGGGGTGTGGCATCACTGCAGTGAGAACCAGTGCTTCATCTTGATCTGGCCCAGGATTGTGGCTCTATAGTGTTACTGTAACCAGAGCACTAGATACAGTTTAGATAGGAAATTGGTGAGCATGTTAGGCTGAATGGCCAGTTCTCATCATTATGTTGTTGTGTTATGTTATAACCCATCTTTTATGGAGATGAAAGGGGATGTTTGGACTTCTGTGAGAACTCACTGAATGTAGAGGTACTAACTGAAATGCTCTGAACTTACCTTAAGTAGAAGAATTAACATAAGTTGAAAGGCTAAATGCTGAATGCTCTGGACAATGGTTTCCCATTTGGAGAAAAATGTTCTCAGTGAATACAGAATAAAATGAATCAGACCATGTCTAATAACTTAAAATAAAATATTTATTGTCTTTTCATGATTGTTTCCCGTTTTGGGGCAAGAATTTAACAGGAATCCATGATGCGCCTCATGGACATGAATCTCATGTTGCTGTAGCCCATATCTCTGAAGTTCCTGTACTCCCCAGGCCTCATGTACATCATTCTGCCTCTGAAGTGGGGCTGCTCGTACATCAGCCAGTGGCCGTCCATCACGTTGCAGGACTGGCAGTCGGACATGCGGTAACGGTCCATGATGGAGTCACAGTCGTCCATCAGCTCGTACATCTGACCTCCAAAGTTCTCCCTCTCATAGATCCTCATCCTGAAGGATCCTCTGTGCTGATGGTGAAAAAAAATCCAAGAAGACAACATTTATGCTCCAACACACAGCTAGAGTACAAATCACATGGTCCTCATGAAGAACATTAGATGGACAACTGTGATCGTGCAACTTTTAACCTGAAAGAGAGTCTAAGAAATACTGATTTGTTACGGCCTTCACATGGATTTACAAATGCATGGACATGACTGGCCCAACAGTCAACATTCAGTGACCAGGAGGAGAAAAAAAGTAGTTCTCTAGCGGGTTACCATGGGGATCATGCGGCAGGAGCGGATGGACTCGAACATGCCCATGCGGGAGTAGTCGGAGTACTCGCCCCTCCGCAGGAAGTACTGGTTCCCCATGTAGTTGGAGCGGTCGTAGACCATGAAGCAGCCGCTGTCCACCCTGCAGGAGTTGCAGCGGCTCAGGTAGGAGCTGATCTCGGGACAGTCGCTCATGCACTCGTAGGAGCGACCACCGAAGTTCCTGTCCTCGTAGAAGATGATCTGTCAAAAAAAAAAAAAAAAAAAAAAAAACGTACCCAGTTTACGATTTTTGGCTTTTCCAATGGTGTGTCAATGAAATGACTATACGTAAGAGTATTCAATCTTGGACCATGAGTAATTTAAATAGAATCAAGTTTTTAAAAAAAAACAAAAAAAAAAAACATGGCTTATGCTCCTTGAATGTAGGTACAGACCAACTATGTGTGTTCTGTGTTGTTTTGATTTTTTTTCTCCATAAGCAGTAAGTTCAAATCCACTCACTTCGATTAATTTTGGCATTAATTGATCTTTTGAAATTCTTTTTTTTCCCCACTTGTTACTAGTCTTATGTTGAAATGCCTACACTTGACTCAACACTCAGATATACAGAAAAAACTTCTGGAAAAATATACATAAACCACCATGATCACAGGAATCCAATCAATATTGGTCTACCCAACATGAATTAGCCCAAAAAGCAGTCCCAGTTTTTTTGGGAAATTTAAATAGTACCATTCACAATGTCACCGATTATGGATTATGGGTAGCCGTAGTTTGGGGAGTGGCCACAGATCTGGCCGAGTGACCTGGCACTCTATGGTGGCTGCTGTATGACTCCTTACCCTGCCCATGGTGAAGGTTGATCTTGTCTCTGAGCGTTGATGTCGTTGGGCCCACCTGCCATCACATTTATACCCAAATTAACCCCCAGAGCTTCTCTGGTGCCATTGTGCGAAACCCCTGACTCATCCACCCATTCATCCATGGTTCTACTGTGCTGCTTTTACAAAGCAGACTCCAAAAGGCTTATTATTTGTTATTGAATGCATTTGGAGGTAAAGGCTTGTTTCCATATTGTTCTCCCACCTACTGGAGAGGAAAAGAGAAAATTCTAAGCTTTTCAAACGCAATTCAGGTACGTGCTGTAGCAAACTCCACGGACTCCATGTGTTCAGATGCACAGTTTTACAGAACAGTCCAGCTCGTGATGGACATTTAAGTACATTTTGTACTTCATAAAATTCATAGACTGATGAACCATGTATGCTCCTTAAGTTCTTCAAAGGCTGAATATAGGGCATTTGTACCCACAAATAATGTGTGTGGCCATTACCTGAATTGCTGTTAAAATATGGTTGTTTGCATATGCGTGTTAGCATAGTATATTTATGTTATGTATACCAGAATATAATATCATTGTATGGACTGTATAGAAAGGAATCTTATCCAGAATAAATAATCTCCAAAATGTGGAAAATTGTAAAGTATGAGGGATGCAAACTCATCACCCATTTAAAAAAAAAGTCACATCATGTCACAGTTTGTGAGCAGTATATGCACTTTGCAAAAATGAAATCAGTAAGAAAATATGAAGATGATACATCTCAATTAAAAGTACAAGAAGCACAAAGCTTGTGTATCTTATATTCCAGTCTAATGTTACCTAACACATTCTGGCTTGTTTTATTCAGTTTTTTTTCAGACTGTGTAGTAACTTACATCTCAAAATACAGTGCACAAACCAGAAATGTATTTTGCATGTGTAATTTAACTAATTAAACATGAATTATTTTCACTATTTGCATGATTTATTTAACATGTAAGGAATAATCCACGAAGACAAAGAGTAGTAATAGGAGGGATCTTTTCTGAGCAGGGAACTGTGGGAAGTGGAGTTCCACAATAATCAGTGCTGGGACCACTGCTCTTCCTCATTTATATCAGTGACCTTGACAGGGACGTAGAAAGTACATTAGTTAAATTTGCAGTAATCCAAGAAGATTTAAACAAAATCCAGAAGAGGGCAGAAACCTGGCAAATGAAATTTGCTATATAGCTAAATGTAAAGTTCTACATTTGGGAAATAAAAACATAAAGCAGGATTACAGGATTAAGGCAGAATATGGGAGGAACAAAATTGGAATGTGCTAAATTTGAAAAAGAAATGGTTGGCCAAATCCTTTCAGGTTCTAGGCACTGTACTGTAGATGTAAAAAAGGCCAACATGTATTTTATACAATACATTTGTTAGACCACACTTGGAGTATTGTGTGCAGTTCTGGGGACCGTACAACAAAAAAGACATAGAGGCTCTGGAAAAGGTTCAAGAAGGGCAACCAAATTGATTCCTGGTATGAAAGATAAAAGCTATGAGGAAAGATTTAGGATGCTTAATCTCTTCAAGTTTAGTAAAAGGAGATTTAGGGGTGATTTGATTGAGGCTTTGAAATTCATAAAGGGGATTAACAAAGTGAACTACTCGAGATTCTTCAGGTTGAGTTCTGTTAGTAGAACGAAGGGGCATAAATGGAAATGACCAAAAGGTAAATTTTGTACAGACGTTAAGAAATGTTCAAAGGCTTGTCATACCCATCCCATGATGACAGGGGAATACATCTCTGAGCCTTGGGGCCCATCCGCACACTGGAATAGAGCCTTAACAGATACCGGACTGTGGGGCCCATTCATGCCCTAGAACAGAACCTTAACAGATACTAGATCAGCTGTTAATTAAAAAGGTTTATGGCTACAAACTTATTTTTAAAAATAAGGCTGTTCTAATGTATGCATATCCTTCCAATCTATAAACGATTTAAATTAGAAAGAGGTATAATTTCATGTCACTATGAAAGCAGCCTACTTTTCAGATTTCAAAATGATGTTTATATTCTGATGTGTCCATATCATATCTACAGTATTGTTTTTTGTTTTTTTTGCATAAGGAATGAATTTCAATGCATTAGATTTACTATAAATTCTGTAGCCCGACAGAAAAGGGAAATGTAACGGGTTCAAGGAAGTCATGTCCGAAGTGTTGCTCTGCGTAACCATGGGCTCTGATTTGATGGGAGAAAAATTAACCATTGAATTAATCTGTAGCATTGTTTGTTTTTGCAATTACAAACACCTTGCAGGTTATCAATGGAAATGTCTTATGGATTAAAATGGAGTATATGTTGATTACATTTTGTTGACATCGCTTAAAAAAAGTACAAACAACAGCAACAACAACAAAAATATTATAGCAAATCGCTTTAATACACTCAATATATTACATTGCATCCTGGGATATGAACTTCCATTAGTTTCCAGTGGCCCTCTGCTTTAATGTTCTCAATAAAAGAAAATATTCATAATGTATGTCCCTGGCTCACAGATGCATACATTGCCTCATAGCCCTTCTCTGTCAGCTCGGCCTGACAGTTTGCCCTGATGAGTCAGGGGTTTAACATAATATGGCCGACGGTCCTCTGGTGGTCCAATCAAGTATAAAAGCCATGGCAGGTCATTGTAGCAGTAGCAGCAGTGGAGTTCTGGGGCAGAATAACAATGACCATGGGCCGGGTAAGTGGAGTTAAATATCACATATGCAGACTTCGTTGCCACTGCACGTCTTAAAGGCAGGTTTTATGATTTCCATGACTGGAATTATGAGCCAGGTTTCAGCACAAGGCAAGAACATCTGAAGTTATTTTATGAGTTAAACCAGATTTATCTGAACAATCAAATTGAACATATAGCATATTAGATACTTAGGTACAAAAAAGCTGAGTTTTTTTCCTGGACATCACAAGACATTGTATCGTCATGTTATTGTTTGTACTGTATATCGATAGGAATTTCTAGTCTAGTGGTGGCACAGCAGATGTACTGACCCAATACAGTGATACAGTGAGCTGATGTTAGCTGAATAGGATGAATTCAGTTGGTTTATAACAAGAACAGTGTTAGAACGCAATATTATTTTGCTGAATGGAATGTGCATTCGTACACAGAAAGAAGGCCAGTTTTTGGGTTTGGGTTAGGTCCAGAGGTGAGGCCAAATGCACTCTGCTAACAGAGTCGAATTAAAACAGGACATTTTACTGTGTATGAGAAGAGCGCATCTAACATTTCGGTCAGCCACAACTTTGGGGGAGATACAAATCGGTGAACATAACTAGACTAGGCTTAGATCAGCTCTCCATGTCATCATTAGGCAGCAGTCAATTATATTTGTTCCTATAGTTTTCTGTTTCTTGATCAGCACAAATGTTGTGGTTATATATAGCGAGAGAGAGAGAAAGAGAGAGAGATTTTTCCTGTCATTACAGTAGCTGTTGTTGTCTGTTTGCAGATCATCTTCTACGAGGACAGGAACTTCCAGGGCCGCTCCTATGAGACCAGCAGCGACTGCGCGGAGCTCACCTCCTACCTGAGCCGCTGCCACTCCTGCAGGGTGGAGAGCGGCTGCTTCATGGTCTACGACCGCTCCAACTACATGGGGAACCAGTACTTTGTGAGGAGGGGCGAGTACTCCGACTATTCCCGCATGGGCATGAGCGACTGCATCAGATCCTGCCGCATGATCCCCATGGTAATTTAAGCCAATAACATCCCCGTAAAATAGTCTGAGTAAAGTGTAATTTTTCATTTGGCGGAGAAATCATGTTGACGACATTTGTGAACCAGGTCCATATTCCTCTATCAATCAGTTTTACTTGTGAGCCCTCAGGATGTGTAATTACTGCTGTAAATTCAAAAATATCTGCTGATGCTATTGTTTGATTATTACGAGATTCGAAGTTGAAGTACTGGGGTTGAACTGTAACTCATTTTTCATGATTCAACAGTACAGAGGATCCTACAGGATGAGGATCTACGAGAGGGAGAACTTCGGAGGTCAGATGCACGAGCTGATGGACGACTGCGAGTCATTCCAGGACCGTTACCGCATGTCCGACTGCCAGTCCTGCAACGTGATGGACGGCCACTGGCTCATGTACGAGCAGCCCCACTTCAGAGGCAGGATGATGTACATGAGGCCTGGGGAGTACAGGAGCTTCAGAGATATGGGTTACAGCAACACGAGATTCATGTCCATGAGGCGCATCATGGATTCCTGTTAAATTCACTGCTGCTTTTTAAAGGGACCTTGCAACACAAAATAAAAAATTTCTAATTAAATTATTCTGTGGTAGGAGTGATGACTCTTGTAATGAAAATAAAAAGGTGATACAGGACTGGGGGACTGGGGAGACATGGCTTCACAGCAAGAAGGTTGTGGGTTCAAATCTCGGCTTGGGGCCTTTCTTTGTGGAGTTTGCTTGTTCTCCCCATGTCCACGTGGACTTCCTCTGGGTACACAGTCCAAAGACATACAGGTAGGCTAATTGGAGAATCTAAATTGCCCATAGGTATAAGTGTGTGTGTGTGTGTGTGTGTGTGTGTGTGTGTGTGCCCTGTGATAGATTGGCGGCCTGTCCAGGGTGTATCCTTGCCTAATGCCCAATGCACTCTGGGATAGGCTCCAGCACCCCCCGCGACCCTGCCCAGGATAAGTGGATATAGATAATGAATGGATGGATATAGGACTGGTTTTACCCTTAAGCAGGGTTGTCTAACATGGCTGTCTTCCAGCAGTTGGAAGTAAATACTGGTGGAAGAATGGTAAAGCCTATAATCTTTGTTAGATCAGGCCAGTGGAGAGGTCAAAGCAGGAGAGTAATCCCACTAGTCTTGGTAGGATTTTCAGTTCTAGCTTCACAATTTCTCATAAAGCAAATGTCTTTAAAGATGGGGAACTGCATTAAATGTAGCCTATGCCTTAGTAATACCTATGCATACGTAAAGCACAACCAAGTAAACCTGTGAGCTGTTATTCATCTGTGATTCATCTTAACTATAAAGTGTGAGTTTTATCCTACCCATTTGATTGTTACAACAACAAACAAAAAAAACAACACATGTCTGTAATCGGTAAGGAACAAAATAGGGCAAGCATCTATGTTAAACTCTCAACTGCTGCTACTGTAGCCTAGTTAGCTAAAACAACTCAATTTCACTTTTTGATATTTTTTCTTCCAGTTATTTACTTGTCGTCTTGACTGTGCTTTGAGCACTTTATGTGTTCTCTAAAAAATAAAATCATTATCAGAAGGTTTGCAAGACCTTGGTTTGCTGTTGGTCAGCTTAATTTAAACTAGTCTGGTTTATCTTGGTCAGATAATGAAAATAATTGTGAATTTTCCAGTATTTGCCTGATAACTGACATTATATCCCGTGAACCCCAGAAAGATCACATTAGCTAGCTTAGCTGATGGGACCTTTCAGCTGGTTGTCCATGCTAGCTATAGCAGTTAGTGATCCAGTGCCAACCTCAGTCTGGTTGTTACCCAGTGACAAAAACCCAAAAGGAATTCTGCAGCTAGCTAGCTAGCTAGCTAATACAGGCTTCTCGGAGGATATGCTGATGTTAGTTTCCTGCTAGCTTTCATGAATCAGAAACTTTATCACTGGAGAAAGACATGGCCACTGCAGTCTCAAGAGTTCAATAACTTTGTTAAATGAGTAGAACAATAGATCTGCAGAATAAATTATGTGAATTACACTAATAATATAGAGCAGTCATTTCCAAGACTTACAATTTCACATAAATAATCCATACTACACTAAATGCAATTAAATAACTACGGATGTGGTTCCATATGGATCCATACTAATAAATACTATACTTTCCAGTTAAGTAGAATTCAATATGGTGCCCTCATATAAACAAAAAGCTTCCATGTTCTGGATTTCGTATTTCTTTGTTTTTGACTGTGCATTTTTGTAACCCTTGAGCTGCTTATCACTATGGAAACAAACTCATCACATTGAAAGGAATAGTTAGCTAACATTTTGCTGAATAAACCGTGTGCAGCAGATTTAAATCCCATCCAGGAAAAAATGTCTAACTCGTTTGTTACAGTGGACCGGATCAGAATCGTTAAGAAAAAGTAGTAGCCTAGCTGCGAAGTTTCAAATGGAGGGGGAGTCAAAGAGGGGATAGTGTAGCAGGTGTAGCTCGGCCAGTTCGCTAATGAAGCACAGTAAAGGTGCTTTAAAGCAAAGGCCTCGTAGCACGTTACCATGGCAATACTCTCTGGCGAGGCAACCCTCACATAAATGAAAAAAGAACAGTAAAATAACAACGTTACCCTTGGCTAGGGACGATTTCGCCTTTAGCTAACTGGTAACACGTTTGCCTATGAAATCTTTGGAAGGGTGAGAGGCCCAGCTTCAAATCCCACCTCGGACTCAGGCAAATCTCTAATCTGTTAGCAGAGGTGGGTAGTAACGCGTTATATTTACTCCGTTACATTTACTTAAGTAAATTTTTTAATAAATTGTACTTGTAAGAGTAGTTTTAATGCAACATACTTTTCACTTTTACTCGAGTATATTTGTGAAGAAAAAATGTTACTTTTACTCCGTTATATTCGGCTACATTCCGCTCGTTACTTTTATTTTTTACCCATTTTTTATTCAATGCACGTTCTGTTTGAGAGACTTCAGCCAAAGAGGCTGACTGGTCTTTGCTTTGGCTCTGTCATAGCCCCACATGACTCCGTTTCACCAATCAAACGTAGCCAGTCACAGCACACAGAAGGATGAGTGGGCGACAACAATGGCTGAAACAACGGCGGGTGATTCGTAGCAGGCAGAACACCCCTGGCCTCACGTTCAAACTACGTTTTGCTTACAGACTACCAAAAACAGTAGTTACATTATGCGCTGCCTTCTTTGTCTGCCTAGAAATGTGGACATTTCAGCCTACAAGAACTCAACTTCGAACTTGAGAAAATATGTGGCGGTAAGTTTAGGTTAGTTTTGGCTGTGGATAGCTAACTATTTGACTGAGTGGTCATTTATTGTCTTGGACAATCCGTTTGTGAAATATACGGGCATTTGTGATGCCTCGGTATCTTCCAAAATAGCTGTGCGTAATACCACACGCGTTGTCGCCCTTTTTAGTACAGTCTGGCTTGATTGACAATTCATTTATTCAGGAGGTGAGAGTATAAGCTTTCTAACGATGTATAACATGTCTAATTTTGCTTTTGGAATAGCGTTTTTTAGGTCAGCGTAACCTAAATTTTTCTTATCGTCGCATTCACTTATGCATTTGGTAGCAGTAAAAGACGCAGCACGGAACGTGGTCAACGATTATTCGTAATTTCTTGGGAACTTCTGGGCATAGCTAAGCCGTATGTTTGCTGATAGACCTAGACCTTTTGATGGAGCAAAACAAGTACTGTATTGTTGATTTACGGTCTCTGTCTCCATCTACTGAACACATAAGATTTCATCATTGCTATGTAAGTAGGCTATTATTGCTCAAAATACTTCGGTTATATACGTCATTTTTTAAATTGAGTGTGTTTAAATAGGTTACTGGTATTAATGTGGATATTTCACACTGTAATGTAAGCATTAGTTAGTAGTGTAATAGTTTTTGTGAAGCATGCAACAGTCAAGACGTAAGCGCTGGAACATTGCATAGCATACATAACATTGCATAGCATGCATAGCATAATACATACGCTAAACCGGAAGTTCTGCACATATTCCGCGCAAGGTATCATGGGACTTTGGAATATCGTGGAGAAGTGCCTCATAAGGTGCAATAATGGTGCTACAAAGCATTATGTTTCCCACATATAAAGTTTCTGTTTGAATTGAGCAGGCTCCTCTTTGTTGTGATGATGAGTCTATTTTAATGGATAAATCCCTGTAGCCTCATTGATATTTTTTCTGTCAACGGAGGGTTCACCCCAACAAACTGACGGGGTATACAGACTTAATAGAGTCCAACAGAAAGCGAAAATACTCCTCTTCTGACGAACCTCCTGTGTATTGTTTTATTGTATTATTGTTTTAAGGGATATGATTTAGGCCATATTTGAATTTGCACATGGCTATTTTATATTTGGTTTATTTCTATTGGACAGGCATTTACAATTTTATATTTTGGACATTTAGATTTTTACGTTCATCTTGCTCTTCTTATTTCAACATTAAATCAGATTATGTGAAGTAACTCAGTACTTGAGTAGTCTTTTCACGAGATACTTTCTTACTCTTACTCAAGTAATTATTTGGATGACTACTTTTACTTCTACTTGAGTCATTATTATTTTAAAGTAACAATACTTTTACTTGAGTACAGGTTTTGGCTACTCTACCCACCTCTGCCTGTTAGACACACATGCCTTGGAAAAACACTACGAATACCATGATCCACTATGCTACTTCGTTGCTATGCACCTAATTTTCGTCGATTAGCAAAAAAAAATTACTGCATGGGCCTTTAAGGTGTGAGATCACAAACATGTGAATAGAATGTTCTTAATGGAACGTTCTAATGCTGATGTAACAATCACTGCTAGTAACTGAAAGCAGTGGAGTTCTAGAACACTGACGTAGTATTTAGGGAAATAAAAAACATTAGAAAAAAGTCTACTCTTCAAAGGGTCGAATTAAAATTTTGTACTGTTCCTTAATTTATTGTCAGTGCTTGATTCACCTTTTTAAATGGTATTAATCCATTCTGCAGGACACATGAAAACAAAATGACAATCAAACAAAGTTTACTTTTTTTTATTTTATATTTTCATCAGGCATCTCAAAAGCTAATGCCAGTGAATTTAGCAAGGATCCATGATGCGCCTCATGGACGTGAATTTCATGTTGCTGTAGCCCATATCTCTGAAGCTCCTGTACTCCCCAGGCCTCATGTACATCATCCTGCCTCTGAAGTGGGGCTGCTCGTACATGAGCCAGTGGCCGTCCATCACGTGGCAGGACTGGCAGTCGGACATGCGGTAACGGTCCTGGAATGACTCGCAGTCGTCCATCAGCTCGTGCATCTGACCTCCGAAGTTCTCCCTCTCGTAGATCCTCATCCTGAAGGTCCCCCTGTGCTGTTAACACAGAAAAACAGCAGTTATAGTCCCGTATTTTAGTTTCAAATCAAAGGATTTAACACCACAAATAATACCAGCTCATGGATAACATCAGCAGATCTTTTTGAATTTGTAGAACTGTAAAAAATGTTGAAGGCTTGAGTCCACATATACGGGTTATCATATCGTAATGCTGAAACCAGCACAACATTTCTAATAAATATTTTTTTTTTAATGCCAATAAATATGTGCAAGTAACTGAAAATAAGATGAACCCCATATGATAAAAAAACAAGACTAAGGCCCTAGACACTAGTTGCAAAACTTAACTTATCATCGAGAAGAAATCAAGTGACACTAATGTAAAGATTTTTTAAATGTTTTTCGGTTTTAGTCAGCCACAATCACAAACAGCACTGCAACCTTCATGCACCGTTAAACACAGGTTTCTTACCATGGGGATCATGCGGCAGGATCTGATGCAGTCGCTCATGCCCATGCGGGAATAGTCGGAGTACTCGCCCCTCCTCACAAAGTACTGGTTCCCCATGTAGTTGGAGCGGTCGTAGACCATGAAGCAGCCGCTCTCCACCCTGCAGGAGTGGCAGCGGCTCAGGTAGGAGGTGAGCTCCGCGCAGTCGCTGCTGGTCTCATAGGAGCGGCCCTGGAAGTTCCTGTCCTCGTAGAAGATGATCTGATAAAAGAAAAAAAAGAACAGTAAACCATCATGTATATACATGGTGTATTTTTCCCCACCATAGATTGCTATATTTTTGTTTTGCACAGCAGAACTTTTTATGCAGTTATATTAAAACAACTGACTACATCTTACCTGCCAAAAATAGAGCAAGTAACTGTGTTACAGTTACAGTGTTACAGTACATCAACTCTTACAGAGTACATATGGCCACAGCTGGACTCATATGTACTCTGTAAGAATTGAATTAACTCTTGTTGACATTTCATTGTGTACCAAGAGATGAG
Organism: Anguilla japonica; assembly: GCA_025169545.1. NCBI lineage: Eukaryota > Metazoa > Chordata > Actinopteri > Anguilliformes > Anguillidae > Anguilla > Anguilla japonica. The sequence continues at coordinate 1,658,645 of CM045885.1, forward strand.
TTGAGGAAAAGTAATCTACTACAATTCCACAAATTTCACAACTTTTCTTTAAAACATCTTTGTATCAGGTGCTCTTCAGCTATTTTGTCATTATTCCTACTAGTTTGTTCTGTACAATACCTTTTCAGAGCAGTAGAACTGACAGCAGAGACTGTGCTTTTAAACGTTTACCCCAATTATATGAAATCCTGATAAACCTGATTATCTGTTAACACAATATTTGTGGAGGTAGTAGTGCTCCTCACACCAGGTACCAAATTGTGTCTTTTTCTGGGACCACGATTTGATTTCTCTCAAAAAAATGTTAAATTCTGCTCGATAATTTCATCCAGTACATACCTTGCCCATGTCTGATGCGATGTCTTGCGGTACTCTGACTGATGCCCTGTGGTCGGGTGCAGCTTTTATACTTTATAGACCATGGGACGGCTTTTTGTTATTTAAATGTCCCATTCTGATGAATAAGCAGGACTGTACTGTACTGTACGTGCTGTTAATTTCAATCATACTATCGTGGTTTTGGACAAAGGGAAGCGATGACCAGGGCATTCATTATCATGGTGTTCTGATTTCCTTATTCTGTTTTTGGTGTGCTTCCATTTTAGATATTTATTGAAAGCAGCTATTACTTATACGGCACCTTATCGTGACTCAGGAAATAGAAATGGATTGTTTTCCCTATAGTGACTGTTTATTTAGACTTGTGTGTTCTGCAGTATGTTCTAGCTGTTAAAGGTAAATTATATCATGATTAACTCCTTTTTGATGTATCTACAGTAACACCATGCCTGCTTTTATGTTTAGCCGACATAAGCATAGAATACTGTTTGGAGCAAGGCCAGAATTTTCTGGCAGGGCTGTTTATGAGGAGAGGGGCTGATTGGTGCTGGACAGAAACACAAAACCGTCAGCCTTGAGGCTTTCTTATGTGATAAACGGTAAATGGACTGCATTTATATAACAACTACACTTTTCAGCAACTGCTGCTAAACAAAGCACTTAACAATTTAATGCCTCTCAGTCACCCATCCACACACACACACACGCTCACACACCAATGGTGATAGGCAGCCATGCAAGGCGCCCAGAATGTTGGGTACAGTATATACTCCCAGAATGTTGGGGTGCAAAATCTAGTCCCAGAATGTTGGGGTACAGTATGTACTCCCAGATTGTTGGGGTACAATATATGCTCCCTACATTTGTCTGGTTTAACAGATGCCCATTCAATATGGTTTTTATGTTGCAAGGACTATTGCAGGAATGGTTACTTAAAATGTATAAAAAATATTATTTCAGTTTTAAAAAAGTGAATTCTTTATTTTGTTTTCATTCTTTTTTTTCTTATTTGGTTCACAGTTGTCAAAAAGTCTGGCATTTGGCTACATTCCCTTAATATCATTGGAATGTAGCGTTCACAGTGTGTTTTCATTATCACCACGGTAACCATCAGGGGTCGCCACAGGTTAAGGTGTATGCAATAAGCACAGAACAATCTAAAATTATTTCGGGGAAACCTTTGCGTCATACTGTTGTCTTACAACCAAATGGGAAAGTTCCCCAATATTCCAGAACCTCTCCCGTCAGATGGGCATATGTAACATGGAACACAATAACGTTGGTTCAGTTGAATAATATAATTGATTTCTGATTTCTTTTCTGTTGTCATGTTCATGAACAAGACAGTAAAAGTAAGGCAAATAACCTTTTCTCTCTTTTATGTTCAAATGTGTCAGAAGCTGTTGTCTGCAATTGCAAGCATGTTTCATACATGCAATTTGAGATGCATGAAATATTATTATAATCCATAAACTGCTAAAAACCAAAAATATAATTACTTAAAAACGGAAACACAAGCAATAATAGGAGCCACTTGAATACATGTGTCCGTGTGAAATTAAATATTGAGTCCAGACACAAATTTAAGTAAATCGCACCGTTGGTGAGTTGCATGAAATAATGCTGTAAAAAAAAATGCTGTACTGTTGGCTGTCCATTATAAAGTTCATATCGCGGTTCCAGCAATGCTCTGATGCAGGGTCATTACACAGGAACAAAGGGAAATCAAAGTTGAACAAAAAGCATTTTTGCTGATATGCAAATCAGGGAAATTTAGATAACAATTGGTTTCCCCAGGTCAGCACATTCAGTTAATACATATAAACTTCATCTCTCTGACTGCAGAGTGGGTAGGCAAACACTGACAACTATGGGGAAGGTGAGATTGCAGTGCATTATTAAAGGGTTATTAGAAAAACCATGCTTTAGATATAGCAAACATAATGTTCCATAAACTTATCAAATATAATAAACTCTAAAGTGAGCTAGCTTCGCTGAGGCTCAGACACAAAGAAATTACAGAAATTAGAATCATGTTTTTTACGCATTTTTTAAATTTTTTTATTTCTCAAGGCATTTATTTTTTATGGAGCCATTATTTACTGCTGCCTCTAATTCAAGTTTAATTAAAGACCAAATAAAAGGCAGTTTGTTTTCATTAACAGTGCTTTTGAATTGCCATTGATATAAAAAAGTGACTTTTATCTACAATAATGAGGCAGATAATGTTGTTGTTTGGAAAACGTCGCAGAAACATTTTTAATTTTTCTTTTTCCCCCCCCCCCCCACGCGCTCACCTTCGTGCCCGTGGTCCTCCGGTTCCCACTTCCAGATCGTTTTCTACGAGGACAAGAGCTTCCAGGGCCGCCGCTACGAGTGCAGCGGCGACTGCGCCGACCTGCACCCCCACTTCTCCCGCTGCAACTCCGTCCGGGTGGAGACGGGGTGCTGGGTCCTGTACGAGCGCCCCAGCTACGCGGGGTACCAGTACGTCCTGACCCGGGGGGAGTACCCCGACCCGCAGCAGTGGTCCGCCTTCAACGACAGCATCAGGTCCTGTCGCTGGATCAAAAACGTGAGCCGCCAAAATATTTCCCTCGTACAGAAACGTTGTGCTGTGAGGACTGTTTTAGTACTAATGATGCAGACATTATGCAGACTTACTATGCAGAATTAATGTGCAATCAAGTAGACAATTTTACTGACAAATGTATTATTAATATCACGGAACTGTACTTTCTATATTTCATAATTGTAATGTTGCATGGTGCATGTGGCCTAGAAGGCAAAAACAGGTACACTGTATTTTCATTTTAAAGGCAACGTGTGCTCTCATTGGAGTACGCAGCCAGAACTACGCAAAGGCCCTTTCAAATTGCTTTTCTGCAGTGACTTTGTCGCGAATTTGTGCGCGTGGGGAGTTTGGATGCTAAAGAGTGCGGGACTGGTTTTTGCAGAGAAGCGCGCAGCACAGGAGGGAATGCCAGATGGGAACAGCAACGGGGAATTAATCTGTCAAAAGCCCGACTCACAATGAGCGGAGATTAAAGGGACGCTTTTTGGCAGCGGTTCACCCAAACCCATAAAACGGTGAAGGATGCGTGCCAAGAAAACCTTTTAAAGGACCGTGTTTATGTGAAGTCTGTTGTATTTTAGGATTTGTTTTCATAACGCGCTAACTCTGGTATGATCAAGGAGTAAACAATAGATATCATAGCGTATCCCTTACCTGTTGTAGAAAGCAAGGGCTTCCCTGAATAGTTTAATCGGGTTATATGCTCCTGAGCAAGGGCCTTGCAAACTGCGTACGGTCATTTTAACACTGTCGTACAGGTAAGACCTGTTGATATCGTTACGTGTTTAAGCCTAATCATAATTCTTGCCCGATAAAAACGAGTCTTTAAAAAAAAGAGATTCGTAACCCACGCGTGTGTTTACGTGCTTCCCGTTGCAGACCTACGGAAATTCGTACAAGATCAGAATTTACGAGCGGCCGAACTTCGAGGGCCAGATGGCGGAGCACGGCGAGGACTGCCCGTCGGTGCAGGACGCCTTCAAGTTCCGCGACGTGCAGTCGTGCGCGGTGTCGGACGGCGCCTGGGTGTTCTACGAGCTGCCCAACTACAGGGGGCGCCAGTACTTCCTGGAGCGCGGGGAGTACCGGCAGCACACGGACTGGGGCGCCACCTTGCCCGCCATCGGCTCCTTCCGCCGGATCACCGAGTTCTGAGACGCCATGGCTCCTTCGACTCCCCCACCCCCGCCCCCCCCGCCCCCCAGCGACCCCCCACCCCCCCCTCGCCCAGTGTTAACCACCACTGATGCTTTTCACCTTTGACCTTTGACCTCTCCCGGTTGGCTGTCCCTGGGGCTTCTGTATCAGTCTTATGCCAATAAAGAATCAATCTGAACAGAGGAAAACATGTGAATTACTCTTCATGATTACTGTATTAATATATACTATTGATATACTATAGAGTCCTGTAAACCGATGTACTAAAAATTTTTTGTTTGTTATCATGAAGATGAGAAGTGGTTTAAGCAGACATACAGATCACCTGGTAGAAAAATATTTTTTACACCTACTGTAAATAACAGAAAACATGAGGGTGTTCTTGTCCACAAATCTCAAACTGTCTTAATGCTGTGATCAGAATTGGTCACTGTAAAGTAGGGATCACAAACTGAAATCCTGGAGGGCTGCTGCGTCCGCTGGCATTTGACGGGTTCCTGCACATGAGTGCTTAATTTAAGACATTGATTGGTTCACCTTGGTAAGACTGTTCACCTTGGTTTGACCCAACCACTTTTTTTAAAATCCTCCTTGATTCCTTTCCTTGTCTCCTTTCCTAATATGGAAGGCCAAACTGAAATTGATGTCACTATATTACTGTTATTATTATGAGCTGATTAGATCACCACACTGCCGTTCCATCCATAATGCTACTGATGATCTGATGTGGCTTCCAACCGACTCTTGACTGAACAAAGAACGTTCCACTGCAAAGTGCATTAGGCGAATAGAACATCCTTGTCCTTTCGAGCGTCAGTTTGAATCCACAATATTACAGATGTGGCCGATGGGGAAAGGCGGATCCACAGTTAGATTTTTATGCGTCATGCATTTTGAAAAAATACTTCCCCAAAAGGATGCACTCGTGCTTCCTTGCTCAAGAATCCTTTTGGAGCCTCCAAGCTCCTAGGGCTTTGAAGGAGCATTTAACAGACTGGAATGTCCTTAAAGGTGGTGCACCTCAATCGATTTCCGGGTCAGGCAAAGGCCTTGGAGACAAGGACAAATAAAATAAGTGTTTTGAATGAGCCCCACATGTCAGTTTCACACATTTTTGACCACTTTGGCCTTCCATGCTAGGAAAGGATGCAAGGAAAGCAAGAGTGAAAAATAAGCGGTTGGAATGCACCCCTCGGTTCCTCTGTCCCCGCGTCCTTTCCTTGCGTCCTCCGTTGGGTGGAGCTAAGCAAGCGAGGAAAGGACAAGAGGAAAGGATGCAAGGAGGCAAAATAAGTGATTGGAAAGAGCCCTAGATAACATATTCAAGTCTCTCTAAAAACTGGTGGTGCACCCTGGGGTGATCCTGGCCCATTAGGGTATCAGACGGCATGGCAGGACAGACACAGGGCTGTTAGTACCCTGATTAATGCCCCCACCCCCCACCTTTGTGTTCTAGACCGCTGGCAAGCCGCAACTTCGGGCATTCTGAATATAGGCGGCACGTGATTGTTCTTAACCTCTATTTATGCAGAGAGGTCTTACTGAGACCCTGGGGTCGAAGGGCTCACATTAGCAGACCATAAAACTGTGCAAATAAACATTTTATGTTTACAACAAACAATACTAAAGGAAAACAAATGGGCAAATGATGGAGTGACACTAGGACCCCCCCGTGACCATGTGTGCCATTTCTGCAAGGCCCACTCCCACAGTGAACCGTTGGAAGAGGCCTGGGTCTCCTACGAGCACCCAAACTTCCGCCAGTACCATCTGGGGGCGGTCAGCTCCACCAGTGCGCTTCATTAGAATGCCATGAACCCTGATAACCTGGCGTCCATTTTACAGCGCCTCCTTCAATGAACCCCACCGAGCAAAACCGTAAGGCCTTCGTCCTTCCTTGTCTGATCGGCAAGAGTGATCGCGACCTTAGACGTGTTACTTCATTATACTAGAGAACGACTCATCCAGAGCAACTTACACAAGTTTTTTTTCATTTTTTATTTTGCATAGCACTGCACCCATTAATACCGCTGGACACATACTGAAGCAATGCAAGTTAAGTACTGAGACCTTTCCAGGAGAACAGGTGTCCTCTCTCAGTCTAGCTGTAAAATATCAATATTAATCTGGTATGTTTGGCCAGAGTTCGTGTTACCGTGGCACAGTCATTCACAATAATAGCTCTGAAAATACTATTATAATTACTTCTGTAGGAAAATATGCATTCCAAAGGTCCAGAAAGCATCTCTGTTTGCTAACTTCGTATTTTTCAAATTTGATTATTTAATTAGATTCTACAGACTGCTCTGTGGTAGAATGACTGGAAGGCTATTTATAGCCTTGAAGTCTGTGGGATTTCTCTGTGAAGGGTAAAGGGTATAATAATATAAATATTACCTTTTTTGGCTCCAGGATTGTATTTAACAAGTGATGTCACTCTGTGGAAGGCTCTTCTTACTTACTCACTAGCCCCCTCTGTTGGACTGCATAAAAAGTATTCTGCTCTACCTGTGGCTGCTGATTGCAAGTATAATAGGATTACTAATTAGTTTCTTTTTTAAATAAAAAATTAGGATTTAATGTCAAGTATGTATAACAAAAATAACGGCTCATTTTAGGATGTTTTAAAGGATAAGTGAAATATGTATCATATCAGTAATATTCTCATGTTTACAAACCCTCTAAGCATATAGATATCTTACATATAGATATCTTACACACACACACACACACACTTTCTTTCCGTGATAATGTAGTGTATGAACTGTTAAAAATATGTGAATAAAGCATATAACAATCCAAAAACCAACGAGTCAAATTAGATCAAGTTAGGCTTGTGAGTCTCTGATTTGGGTCAACCAAAACAGCGGCATTGCTGCCATGCAGTGAGATTTTTTTGGTAGGGTTACACCTCTTTGTACACTGATTTGGTGAAGCCACCTGATGATTCTGAATATCAATGCAGAGAGGGAAGGGGGGGGGGGGTGGTGGTGAGAAAGGGGGGGGGGGTATTTGGGGGGGGTTTGGCAGGGGAGGGGGGGCAGACAGAGCGGGGGCAGTTGTCCGAATGGACCCGCACGTGCTGGCGTCGAACAATGGGTGCAACTAAACCACCAACAATAGGGCCCAAAGCCCTGCTGATGAATCAGGGGTATTTTTCCAGTAAGGATCCAGGGCGTGCCAGAGTGTGTTTTAGTGCTGATTCGGCTGGATGGATCGGGGGGGGGGGCGTCAGTGAAATAACAGAGAGCCCCTCCATGTGCTCTTTCACCACAGGTCAGCTGACTGCCCCCCCCCCCCCCCCCCCCTCCGTGTTTCCTTTGCCCTCCCTGGCAATGATGCCCCCAACGATGCCCCAGTGATGCCCCAATGCCAGCAAGGGGAGAGAAGCTGGCACAGGTCAGTGAGAAATAAGCCCAGTGTATTATTTTGAGAAAAAAAAATCATTTTGATGTGTTGTTTATTATAGCAAAATGTCTCGAGATGAGTCATTTTCCATGATTCACAGGGCTGAGCTGAGTTGGGTCCGTACTGTGAATCTTTCTCTTCTCTCTTATATGGGCAGAGGTTTGGGTGTGAGGCCCTGGCTGTTATCAAACCCTAAATAAACATGTAGAGATCATTAAAGGCCCCCGTCCAGCAGGGGGAGTGCTTTGCTATGTTGGACTGTCTCAAGTAATACATTTTTATATGGAAAATATGGAAAACCTAATTTGTTCAGGATATTCACCAAAAATGCTACATGTAATGCTCGCTTAAAGGTGGATGTTATTTTTTGTGGGTTACATGAAAACAATACCATTAGGGAGAAGACTAAATCACAGACTAAATCACAGTTTGAAGGATCAAAGGTCCCATACAACATCAGGACCGGGTTATGATCAACAGTCCAACTGTAGGAATAGATTCCACCGCAGTTTTCTTTGTTTGTTTTTTGTTTTTGTCATCAGCCCCCGTTACGGTTGATAAACTGGGACCTGCCGGGGCTGTCTCTGGCTAACGGCTCCACGAGCTCAGACATTAATTATGCGAGCCGGCAGGGTCCAGCGCTGTCCCTCGTGCCGTTCGCCCCCAACCGCTGCTGCGGTGATATTAATAGCGAAATGAATACGTGTGCGCCCGCAATAATGGCGGCCTCTCGCGGGATGATTATATCTGCGAGCGGCGGGAGTGACACCTCCTTATGCCCGGCTCGCGGCGGGAAATTAAGGATTTGGGGGGGGGGGGGGGGGGGGGGGGGGGGGGGGGGGGGCTAATAAGGGAAGGTGTGAATTTAAAAGCCGTCTCTCTGGCACTCTGTTAATGACTCCTCACGTATGCAGTATTAATAATTCGCCGGGTCCTCGCAACACGCAGATGACAAGGACAAGGGCAGTGCTGCTGAGCGGGAGTATCTGAGCGGGGGGGGAGATGGGACTATGAGTCCCCAAGTGATGGGACACTTGCTGTCTGGTCAGAATGTTTCAGACCATAGATCCAGATAATAAAATATCGGAGAAATCATAGATCTATAGATCTATAGATTGCAGGGTCATACTCAGGACAACATGTGTAGGTGATAAATCCACAGCACACATAGCAATTTTCCACCTTTTTAGGGTAACAACCTCATCCCTCAACTTGTAATCTTACACCAGAAAAAATTGTTTGTCCTTGTTTGTCCAGTACTATTTTAATCCTTTGAAGAGTAGATTTTTTTTAGAATGTTTTTTCTAAATTATAAGTCAGCGTTCTAGAACTCCACTGTTTTCAGTTACCCAGGAGTGATTGTGACATCAGAATAAGAATATTTGGCAAAGAACATTCTAATCACACATTTGTGACCTCACACCAGAAAGGGTTGAAAGTAGGGCTTTGATTATTCCCCTGTAATGCAACATAATGCAGTGCAATTTACTTTTATATAAAGCACTGATTTACTATGGAAAAACACTAGTAAGGTTAAAGTAGTGTGTAGATTAAAAATAAATAAATAAAAAAACCTTTTGTTCCTGCAGCTGCGTGTTCTAACCCCTCTGCAATGGCCTGAAAATACCCGCAAACCCACACAGACTGTCAGAGCACAGCCATCCTTCATCAGCCTGTCCTCCTCTGGATGAATTCAGATCGCTGCTATTTCCAATCTAATCATTCCCTCTTTTGGTAACTAATGCGTTACTCCACAGCAACTGAGCTTCTGAGCACAAAACATAGCTACAGTTCGTGATCCAGACTTGAGCCGTATCAGTGATAACAGATAACTGCTGACTGGTATAGACCTCCTGTGGTAAAGCTGTCACATGGAGAGATGGCTGCACAGAGGAGGTTGGGGAGGGTTCTGTGACATCACTAATTGAACCACAAATAAAGTCCAAACAGACTCCATCTTGAACTCAAAAACTGCAATTCATACAACAACAAAAGTTTATTTAAAAAAGTGACACCAATAAAAGAAAATAAGAATTAGCTCTGTCAGTGCTGACAAATGCAGCTCATGCACACCTGAAGATAACACACTGGAATCTAATCTGTAATCACAGCAGTCAGAACTGTTTTTAAAGGTAATGATGGTGCAATAAACACCTGTGTTGGGGGTGTGACTTTTGAAGATGAGGATGACGATGATGTAATGTCAGTAAGTTATTCATTTCACCGCTTGGGGGCGCTGAAGAGGCAGAAGGAGAGACAGAGGGAGTACTGAGGTGGGAGATGGTCCTTCAGTGGACGATGATTTGTGGCAGCCTTTGGAACAGGGCAGAGAAAAGCCAAACTGAAACGCGGGGGCTGTGGGAAGGGTAAATCTACAATAATTTCTTTAATGTTCTGGCGTTGTAAATGTCACTTAGGAATACACCTGGAAACACTCTGGGAACGCTCTACGAACTCCCTGGGAACGCTCTAGGAACGCTCTAAAAACACCTTGGGAATGCTCTGGGAACGCCCTGGGAACGCTGTGGGAATGTTCTACGAACAACTTGGGAATGCTGTAGTAACGCCCTGGGAACGCTGTGGGAATGCTCTGGGAATGCTTTGGGAACATTCTGGGTACGCCCTGGAAACACACTGGGAACGCCCTGGAAACACACTGGGAATGCCCTGGAAACACACTGGGAATGCCCTGGAAACACACTGGGAATGCTCTGGGAATGCTTTGGGAATGTTCTGGGAATGCCCTGGAAACACACTGGGAATGCCCTGGGAACGCCCTGGGAACCCTCTGGGAACACTCTGAGGATGCTGTGGGAACTCCTAGGGAATCAGATGCACACACAGGCATAGAATCTCACACCACCTCTCAGCACATAGCCCGTCTTCACACTTGCAGGAACTTGTGCTTCTCTGTGCCAGACCCCCCCCCCCACCCCCCACCCCCGTCTCCGTCCCCGCCCCCCTCCCCTTTCCTTTGTGTCACTGACAGGGGAAGGAGGAGGAGGGCTATTTTTAACCTCGAGGGGGGGCAATAGGTCCTACAGCTGAGGGGAATTACATTAATCCCCCCGAGGAAAGAATGTAAAAATAAACTCTCCAGCTGGGAGCCTTGCCATGTAAGGCCATGACAGGATGAAGGCTGCTTTAACTCCATATATCTGAGTCTCTAAAGCAGGACGGAGGCTGTTCTAACTCCTGAATCTGAGTCTCTAAAGCAGGACGGAGGCTGTTTTAACTCCTGAATCTGAGTCTCTAAAGCAGGACGGAGGCTGTTTTAACTCCTGAATCTGAGTCTCTAAAGCAGGATGGAGTCTGTTTTAACTCCTGAATCTGAGTCTCTAAAGCAGGACGGAGTCTGTTTTAACTCCTGAATCTGAGTCTCTAAAGCAGGACGGAGGCTGTTTTAACTCCTGAATCTGAGTCTCCAAAGAAGGACGGAGGCTGTTTTAACTCCTGAATCTGAGTCTCTAAAGCAGGACAGAGGCTGTTTTAACTCCTGAATCTGAGTCTCTAAAGCAGGACGGAGGCTGCTTTAACTCCTGAATCTGAGTCTCTAAAGCAGGACGGAGGCTGTTTTAACTCCTGAATCTGAGTCTCTAAAGCAGGACAGAGGCTGTTTTAACTCCTGAATCTGAGTCTCTAAAGCAGGATGGAGGCTGTTTTAACTCCTGAATCTGAGTCTCTAAAGCAGGATGGAGTCTGTTTTAACTCCATATATCTGAGTCTCTAAAGCAGGACGGAGGCTGTTTTAACCCCTGAATCTGAGTCTCTAAAGCAGGACGGAGGCTGTTTTAACCCCTGAATCTGAGTCTCTAAAGCAGGACAGAGGCTGTTTTAACTCCTGAATCTGAGTCTCTAAAGCAGGACGGAGGCTGTTTTAACTCCTGAATCTGAGCCTCTAAAGCAGGACGGGGGCTGTTTTAACTCCTGAATCTGAGTCTCTAAAGCAGGATGGAGGCTGTTTTAACTCCTGAATCTGAGTCTCTAAAGCAGGATGGAGGCTGTTTTTAACCCCCTGAATCTGAGTCTCTAAAGCAGGATGGAGGCTGTTTTAACTCCTGAATCTGAGTCTCTAAAGCAGGACGGGGGCTGTTTTAACCCCTGAATCTGAGTCTCTAAAGCAGGATGGAGGCTGTTTTAACTCCTGAATCTGAGTCTCTAAAGCAGGATGGAGGCTGTTTTAACCCCTGAATCTGAGTCTCTAAAGCAGGACGGAGGCTGTTTTAACTCCTGAATCTGAGTCTCTAAAGCAGGACGGGGGCTGTTTTAACCCCTGAATCTGAGTCTCTAAAGCAGGACAGAGGCTGTTTTAACTCCATATATCTGAGTCTCTAAAGCAAGATGGGGACTGTTTTAATTCCTTGCACATATTATGGAATACCATATGACATGGAACATTTATTCATTTATGTAAGATTAAGATTAAGATTTATTCTTAAAATCGGTTCAATATAAAGTTAACTTCCCCCCCTGCTTATAACCCTCCCCTCAATAAGGTGACCAAAACAATGTGCCCAAATATATTTTACAGATGAATAGCATGAAACATTGTGCCTATAACCGACATCAGCATTCCTCAGCAATAAACTTAATGGACTATTCAATAAATAATGTGTGTGGCACTTATTGTAAAAAAAAAAAAGGCCCATTAACCTGACTTGACCTAGCTGCTTTGCACATTTCTTGTGTTTACTTAATCTAAATCAGGATGGCAAGATGCAGTTTCATGGAAAAGGTCTTGTTTTGTTTTTATTAAATGTGGCGTCTGTTTAGCAATGGTGAATGGCAGTGGAGGGGAACAGTGACCCATATCCACAGACCAGACGCTGGACCCATTAGACTCGGGAGATTTTCATTTGTTTTTGACATTTTCAAAATTTACACAGCATCTATACTAATTATTCCTTTTTTAGAACTTTGTCCCTTTATTTTACTCTTTGAAGAGTAAGGGAATTTTCTTTTTTTTTCTTTGAAGGAAGGAAAATGTTTTTTTCAAAATTCTAAGTCAGTGTTCTAGAACTTCTCTGCTTTCAGTCACCAGCAGCGATTGTGACATCAGCATTAGAATGTTCAGTTAAGCCTTAAAGTGTTAAGTGAGGAATCGAAGCAAGTTTTTGGTATCTCTTGGCAAATTATTTAGGCGACGCCCTTTTGAGTGAATTTGTACCCAGACACAGTGGGATGGTGATTGTGGACCGGGGGGTGGGCCACTAGGCAATTTGGGCCCTAGGCAATCGCCTATGCAGCCTATGCCTAGAAAGTTGTGCACACAGCTTCCTTGTATTCTGGTATTCTCGAGAAGAGCAAAGGCTGTGTCTTTTTCAGAGTCAATGTAGTCTTTGGTCAAAACTATGCAATAATGGTTATTAATGGTTAAATGATTTTAATGTGTTCATTGACATTTCAACACCTGAGCAGTCCCTGATATCCATGATTAATACGTTCTCCATGCAGGTAGAGCCCTTTTGCCAAAATGGCCCGTAAAAAGAGAGGGAATGGAAGTTATCATTCTGCAGAGGATAAAATCACACAAAGGGGCTTACAAGACAAAACCGGGGGCCTCCATAAAGAACCAGGTTTTTTGCACCCGGTTAAAACACCTGGATCTGACTCTGAGGATTACAGGGAAACAAAAACGCAAGATGTGGCAGGAAGTAGAGATGAGCTGAGTCATCTGGGCCACCGTAGCTTTACTCACAGCTGAAGCTGGGGCTGAGCTTCCGCACATTTCAACAGCAGCGACACTAAACTGAGATCAAGAGCTGTGAAGTGCAGGCAATTATCCTAATGATATTTGTTTCTGCCATTTCTCATGAGCTAATCGACTGTTTTTTTTATTGCCTCTCTCTCTCCTGTTATCTTTCTCTTCCTGCCTTCTGTTTGTCAGGCCTGCTTTTAGTTCAGGTGACAGTCTGCATTCTACACCTCACACACCTCAACTCACCGCTCCCTTTACCTGTCCTTCCCCTGCAACAGGTTACACTAGCGTCCATGTCATTGGCTGTCTCCATGTCCCCAAAATCCTGCTTTTCAGACCAACGTGAAAGCCTCTATACACTACAGCCTGGGTTTTGAACAGGGGTCAGTGGACCCCCGGGGGTTTTTGAAGGTACTGGGGGGGGGGGGGGGGGTTCCTTGCCAGGCTTTCTATGCAATGAACCAATTACCATACATTTCATTTTGGGAAATTATTTCAAAAGATAACACCTTTTTTAATATAATTTTTAACTTATGATGGATGTTCCCAGGGTGCCTTATTGGGCATGGACCTGGGAGGGGGGGGGGGGGGGGGGGGGGGGGTGACCGTGCATCAGAAAAAGTTGAAACCCCCCTGCTCTACAGAATTATGGAGCAGAGCTGTGGAAATGGGGCATCGCCATGCCAACTTAAGTGTTTCATTTTTGTTTGTTTTTTTGGGGGAGTTTTTTTTTGAGTGATAAGTGTCCATTGCTCTACCAGCTGGCAAAGACACAATCGCATTACCCCGCCTGCCCCCAGGTGCACCTGCCACCGAAAAAACCACGCTGGGACCTTAATTAGGCCCCCGTCCCGGTGCAAGAAAAAAGCGCCCCACCGCCTCTCCAAAAAAACCTCCTTTCCCCCCAGGAAGGGACGATGAGTCACTGGCCCCCACATCCGACTTTGGTCACGACCCCTCTTCAGCAGGCAGCGCCGGGACAAATCAGATTTGGAGTGATGGGTCAAGGGCAACAGGCATCCGTAGCTGTCTCATATGATAAAAAAAAATAATAATAATTCAGAAATAACTACAATCTCTATAATATGTAGGCTGGTTCAGTCAATCCTGCTTTTCGACGAAGAAAAGCTCCTGTGCTGCTTTTCAGGTGTACTGAATTTGAGCCAGATTTGCAAATATATTTCCCCTTATTGGCCACCAGAGGGCAGCATTGTTCACTTTCTCTGAATTGGGGGCTTTGCTTCCAGCACACGGAATGCTTTGCAGGTACTGCACAAGGCTGAAGATGGAAAGGTGTCTTGTTATTTTCATTTTCACATAATCACCTTCATCAAGCTTTATTGTATGTATGCTTGGGGTTTTTGGCATGGTAAAAAAAATTGTCTTTCCACACTGTGAGAATGTCTATGAAATGGCTGTAATAGCAACACCTGATGCCTGAAAGCTTTAAGCAGTTTTAGATGCAACCATGAGATTTTGTTTCTGATGAGCCAGAGCAGGGATACTGTGTCCACAAAAGTACACAAAAAAAACTGTGATATTGTGGCCTTAAGCCTTAATGCTATTGATTACTGTGACTGGTTCTCTTCTCCCTCAAATGCTCTCTCTCTCTCTTTCTCTCCCCCCTCTCCCTCTGTTGCTCCTCCTCTCCCTCCCTCCACTCTCTCTGTTGCACAGGATTAACCTGGGTGGCTGTTTGTGACGTCAGTGTGAAAATAAGCATCGCCATGGAAACCCCTCTTCTTCAGTCCTCTACGTCCTTCCAGAATCTCCTGCCTCAGAATCAGATGCTGCCCCCCCCCCCCCCCCCTGCAAGAAAGCCCCCAAAGGATATCTTTCAGAACGGGGGTCCATCCAGCACTTATATTGTACCTGTATATCATTATCTTGATGTTGTGTAGCTTGTTGTCATTCCTCCTAGTTTGACTTAGCATAGGCTAGCTCAGAGAGTAATGTTTACTGTGTGAACTGGACTTAATGTGTCCATGGCTATGAATAATTGTTACAATATGAATATTGTACCTTATCGGACCTGTGTTTTGTAGTTGTTCCAATGACCTTCGGTGTACACTTATTGCACGTCGGTTTGGATAAAATAAATAAATATAATGTAATGTAATCCGTTACATTTTAGTAAAGTGAGCCATATTTAAATCACACTATTGAATGTTCCATCCTTTTGCAAAATAGGCTAAAAGTGCATTTATGATCTTTTGAATTAACCTGGCTGTAAAAACTGCAGGTGTACTGTGGCATTGTAGCTTAATGATTATAAAGATCGATCTTTATCTGAAGGTGTACAGGTTCAAATCCTTGTTGGGGGTACAACAGGGGAGAAAGCATGTTAAGCATACAATATCAGATGAATTATAACAAGACAGTTACATGCACACTGCAGAAAAAAGACTGTGCTCAGAAGAAAATAGAGGCCATGCTCACACAATGCAAGGCTCTAATGTTTCACAAAGTCAATTATGCGGTTATGATACAGAAATAAAACATGGCGAGTCTATTGTGAGCATACCATTTGCAACACAATGAAAAACACTGGCTGTGAGTGAAGATATTCACAATCATTTGTGATCAATGTTTCCACTATGGTTTGCATAACTGTAAATGTATTGCGAAGCACTGCTTAATGTTTCATACTCCTGTTCACATAGAGCTGAAACATACTTTTATTTCCAATCATCATATGCTTGCTGCAATAGCAAAACTATTGAGAAATGATTATAGATGAAAACTAGCCTTTTGGCTAACTTTGACATATTTACAGTAGTGTTTATTCACACTCACTGTCCCTGACTAAAAAAGAAAAAGCAAAAAACTAAAATAAATGCCATCTTACATTAGGTAGAACACTTTTATTTGCTGCAAATGTTGCTAGAGATAATTAGCAGTTACTCCAGACATTTGTATGAGTAAAAACTGCTCTGTTCAAAAAGAGAAAGAAAAAAGCTGAAGGTTTGAGAGACAGGAAGTGTTACTGAAAGGTGTGACCAAAAACTAAAATTAAATAAACTTAATTATTAATTTAAAATAAAATAAACTTAAATATAAAATTAAGACAGAACACAATTAATTATCAAGATAAAATTAAATTATTTTAAATATCAATAAAAAAAACTTAATTACGAACGTGAAATAAAATAAACTTAAATATCTAACTAAAATAGAATACACTTATACTGTATATCAAAATAAAATTAACGAAACTTAGTTTTCGAGCTAAAATAAAATCAACTTTAAACTAAAGCTAAAAAACCTACATTATCAGACTATTCGGGGCATAAACGTAGCAGCTGACGTGCAGTGATGTAGCTGGGGTAAGTCTTCCTCTTCCTCTCCGGGACCTTGAGCATGTGTTGTGATTTTGGCCGCGGACGTTGACGTAGACAGACTACCTCGGGAAATGGGAAACGCACCAGATAAGGCAATGGACTCGCGGCTGTCGGAATAATCTCATTATGTTTCATTAAGCAATCGACGATTTCTATATGAAACACGATAAGAGCCGCGGGCTGAATCATCTCTTTATTAATAGAAGAATTCCAAAGATGGAGTGCTGCTTGGCGGAAGTCTAGTGAAGCAGGGTTAAGGTTTATTTTCACAGTCCCACTGGATGAAGTGTAGTAATAGAATATGTGGTATGTATTTATTAAAATTAATGCAGTTGGGGGGTGCTGGGTGACTCAATCGGGTAAGGCACCGCAGTGTGGTGCATAGATGAGTCTCACAGCCTCGGATCAAATCCGGACTGTACCAGTGCTGACTATCGCTGACAGCCTCATGGCTGGACAGCAATTTTTTTTTTTTTTTTTAAAAAAAGATAAATAAAACCAGAACAGGAAATTTTAAAAAAAAGGTTCAGTTGAGGAGAATTATGTTACAGGAGTCCCATTGGGAAATCATGCTGGTAAACTGTCACTCTCAGTCTACAGAGATCTTAATAATGTGCCCCCCCCCCCCCCCCCACCTACCTCTCCAAATAGACCTATACGTTCTTATTTACCTGTGCATTTCCATGGAGGTGGGTGAGTGTACCTCAGGCCAGCCTGGCACAGGGGAGGCCATTCGGCCCGCTGGGCCTACCTACTGCGCAGTAATGAATGGCGGTAAATTAGAAGCATCCCGCCGGTCCGCGTACCTGCGCCTCCTTCCTCTCTCTCCGTCCGCCACAAACAGAAAGGTCACAAGCTCCGCTCGCCCAGATGCACGCTGGGAAGTTACTCACCGGTGTGATTAGTGTACGTACGGGACACAGCCTCATTGAAACAAACCCCTGGGAGTTTCATTACTGGACTAATTGCATGTTTTCAGCACGTTTCTCTCTGCTCACAAGCTGCTGACAGCTCAGCCCAATGCTGTGAGCGATCGGAGTGTTTATCTCAATGCAGACTGAAAAAAAATATCAGTTTATATTAGGCGTGTGCGCTTGATTGCGTGATTTGTGATACACAATTTGATTAGCAGCAGGAACCAAAGTTCAGCAGGCCCGACCTCAATACCTGGTCAGCTGATCAAGGTTGTACGTTGCACATGCGAGACACAGTGATGCAGCGAGTGAGAGCGACCGGTGAGCGTTGCCTCTGTGCTGAAGAGTGCTCCACGCGAGGGGAATCCCTCAGATAAGTCTATTTTTAGGCCTGTCTGTTATCATTCCTCCACGTTGAAGAGAGCTGCTGGACCATCTGGTAACGACTGGGGGGAGAAAAAGGATGCAGTAAATCACCAGGGAAACCAGGGGAAAGCTTCAGGAAAATGTCACCGTTTTGTTAGATGCTGTTTTTTTTTTTTTTTTTTTTTTTTTGAAAATCCTGGGTAAAAATATCTCCTTTGCTGAAATTACACTGAGAGTACAAATTATTATAATGGGCTTTAAAAACTCTCCATGTGCATCCCTGTCTCTTTTTGACTGTCGGAGGCTTCCTGTAACTCCGTGAGCAGATCAGAAAAGAGATCTTGTAGAGGGCTCTAGGGAGAAGTATCACACGATCACATGGTTTTTGCCTTTTTCCCGATGTATATTTTCAGCTAGCGCACAACGTTCTCCCATCGTTTTTATAACGTTGAAGCACCGTTATGCAGGAATGTGATGAGAACACTGTGTGGCAGACATTCCAACCCTTTCCTTCATATAAATAGAAAGGAGCCATTTTAAATCGGTTCAGTCACCACCACTACGGTGATCTATGTATTTGACGGTACTGAAGCAAAGGCATATATTTTGTATATTTATATTATACATATATTTATATGTATGTATATGTAAGTGCTCTCCGCGACGTTTGGGACAAAGACGTATTTTTCTCGATTTGGCTACACGCTCCACAAGTTTAGATTAGCAATCGAAGGATTCACATGCGATTAACATGCACATTCTCAGCTCATATTATAGGGTATTTTTAATGCATTTTTGTTCCACCATGTATAAATTACCTATCCCCCAGAGTGAGAGTTAAAGAGAGAGAGAGAGAGAGAGAGAGAGAGAGAATAGAATATTCTTCCATTCTTATTAATTCTTATTCATATTTCAGAATCCTCTTTGAAATTCAGACCCGGGTTGATTATCTGAAGCTCGCCTGACACTTGGCAGTGCTCCGTGCGACGGGACGGTTTGAGTGCAGATGTGCCAGACAGCGCCCTGGCCCGGAGGTTTGGGGGGGGGTGGGGGGGGGTGGGGGCTCTTGTTTTTCGCCCGGGGCACGTGCTCCTCTGTTTCCCCAGGTTGCCACAACAGAGGCAGCGTGACGAGTATCTCCAAGCGGTGACCTTCGATCTCCTCGTAAGAATTTCCATCCGTCCCGCCAAAACACTGTAAAAATCACACACACGCGCATATATATATATACACACACGCACATGCGCGTATACACACACATCATTCACAATCGCCGCGCCCGTTCCCCCGGAGTCGACAGCGCTGCCACATCCGCAGAGACGCGGAGAATCGTTATTTATACGTCTCGCACGTGCGGATTTACATATCCCCGTAGGTGCGCGCTGTTGTTGCCATGGTAATTTTCCCTCTTCCTCCGGAGTTGGCCAGAGCGTCGCCGAGTCCACAGGTTTCCAACGAGAAGCTGAGACGCGCGCGGGCGCACCTGCGGGAAGAGCGCCCCCTGCAGGTCACTCAACAGGGCGGAGTCACCGTTGTCCTGGTGATGTGCAACAATTGTGGATTTTATTTTTCATGTGCAGCCATAATGGCCTAAGTCATTCGTTTTTGTCCCCCACAGATGACATGAGTCCCTGGTCTTAATCTCACAAGACATATATACACTATGCTGAAACCCAGGCTACAAGAAAAACAAAATAAACAAAACAACATTCTTATAAAACAAAACAACATTCTTATAAAACAAACAACATTTTTGAAAATATTTCACTGCAACATGTTTTTGTCATTCGAGACACTTGCACGATGTCAAAACTTCAAAATACTTAAGATATTTTTTTCCTGCAGGGGTCTCAGGCGGATTAGCCTTCCCATAATACCGCGGGCACACAGCTTTGAAGCGCCCAGTAGAAAAATTCCGGAACGTAAAGAGCAAAACATGACGGGAATCGAATATTTCCAGTTATGGCCTTCTGCGAGCGCACTGCCCAGTCAAGCGGCGCTGCGGATGTATTTAAATCTCCGCCATCTCGCTTTTACTTTTCTCCAACGTGTTCTGCAACACGAGGCGTCTGTTACGCGTTTTTTTTTTTTTTTTAATTTGGGTTTTAGAGAACACCGGTGCCAGGCTATTCTTGGAAACCTAATTGAAATGCTCGGTGCGGGATTGTTTAATTACATCATGCACCGGTGAGAATAATAAACCTCTCTGGCCCTTCTGGTGCGAAGGAGTGGAGGACGCCCGGAGACGCACGCTGTTCACCCGCGAGCTTAAAAAGCCAAATAAATAACCGCTTCACTCTACCCAAACAAAACACTTTCAGCACTTTTCCGCCACCTGAAAAACAGCTCGCGTGTGCTTGCCGGGCTGGAGAAGCTGAGGAAATGCAGTGAGTAAGCCGTGTGGGAAAAAGGCAAGCTTTGAAAGAACAGAACCGACTATTTTCCCCCACTACGTTCTGTCTCTTCTGTCCTGTGCGCTGTTCTCTGGGCAAGCTGCTCTGGCTGTTGTTGATGTACGTACTGTATAATGTTCTGGCGGCTGCATTCCTGTGTCTTTTATACGATCCTACAATGCCCTCAGCTTCGAAACATGGTCAAATGGATGAGGTCACGAGAAACAAATCATGTCAATGACATGTATAAACTAATTACGGATAATGAAAAGCAGACACCGCCGCCGCTGGGCGCAGAAACAGTCCGCTGATTATATAGCGTAGAAATGCGTAATGCATTAGCGATGTGCCAGTCCTGCTTGTGTTTGTGTACGTACAGTATAACATATACAAACGAGAAAGCCGAGCCGGGGTCGGGCTGAATAAGCGCTGAAACATTTTGTTTAGTTTTTAGTTTGATCAAGGGTGATTTACGTTCCAGATGCATCTCCTCAGTTGAGCCCCGTGGTATCAGCTGTTGTTTCAGGTCGTGTTTTCAGTGTTGTTGGAAAAGGGCGAAAGGCGGTGTGTTCACCATGGATTCATTTAGCCATTCCTACCCAGCTCCTGGCCCTTCCAGAGTTTACTGGCTCTTGCAGCTGGCTATAGAGCGAGTGCTCAGGGGACTTGGGCCTAACCCCAACCCTTGCGCCGGTACTCTCAGTGTTGTAACGTGCATGCATAAATACTTTTAACCCCACCATTCTAATGCTGATGTCACAATCACTACTAGTGACTGAAAGTAGTGGAGTTCTAGAACACTGACTTGGAATTTTCAAAAAAAAAAAAAAAAAAAAAAAAAAACAAACAAACATTCCAAAAGAACTACTCTTCAAAGGGGTTAAGAAATGGTAACATCCTTAATTTTGCAGGTCTTGATGCATGTACTTCCACGTTGGCTGTAATTCTTTGCTGTAGCTAAAGAGTTTTTTGCTTGTCAGGTAAAATGCACGTGAGCCGCTTTTGCTAAAAGCAGCTGCCGGATAGCTAACCCGTAAAAACTGTAACTGTAACTGCAGATGCAGTTGCAAAGCTGTTATGTCAGGCTGTAGGCGTGTTGCAATGTGTGAGTTTGGGAGCTCGTATGAGAGGTTGTGGTTGGCCAGTTCCTGTGGCGTGGGCGGGACAAAGGGAGGAAGTGGGCATGCTGCGTGGGCGCGACCCGCCACAGTGGAGCAGCAGCGCATTTCGGGGGGGGTAACGGCGCTCTGCAGGAACTGTGTGCTGCTCTCGAGATGCATGGGCTACAGGGCCTGGGCATTTGGGAGGGTTCTGGGTTTGACTCAGCTATCCAGCTAACTGGGTAATCCTGGGCCCTGTTTCACTGAGCAGGATCACTGCATTGGCTGGATAACTGCACTAAAACCTGTAACCCTCCCAAATGTGGAACATGGACTGAGTGCAGTTATCCAGCTAACTCGTAATCCTGATTTATGAAAAACACCCCAGTATTACTGAGTTAGCTGGATAACTGCACTGAGTAAAACCTGGAACCCTCCCAAATCTGGAACACGGACTGAAGTAAAAAGAGCTGTTTCTGGGTTTTACTCCGTGCAGTTACCCAGGTAACTCAGCAGTGCTGCTTTCTGAAATACCACCCTGCAAAATAAATGTTTTTTTTTTCAATGAAAACATTAGCTTGAGCACATGAACCACCCATTGATTCTACGATGTGGACAGTACTTTATTTCACACAAGTTTGCACTTTTTATTTTTGCTTCAACTCAGTACAACTCAAAAAAAAAACGGAATGGAAGCCCAACGTTGGGGCCCGGTGGTCATAGCGATGGTTGCCATGCAGCGGATCCGCCGCGGAAAGACGAGGCTCTCGTCCGCGGCCCCTCTGCCTCCGCTCCCCGTGTTTTGGCGGGCGGGCGGGCGCGCTCACGACCTTAAGCGCCGCGCTCAAATGAAAGTGACAGCCTGACGAGGAAAGGGAGCCATTTTGACGAGGCTCCCCGCCGCGGAACGCCCACTCTGCTCTCCTCGAGAAATAGCAGCCTGTCTGCAAAAAAAAAAAAGCTTATTCTGAAACCCGCAGTCATTTCTCCCCCCCCCCCCCCCCCCTTCCCCGCCCCAACCCTCTCAACCCCCACCCTCCCTTCTCAATTCTTCCCTTTTCACACAATTGTCTCTCAAAGTTCTATTTCGTGCGGCGCGTTGGACGCAACTTGAGTCTCACACGTTCACATTACACTTTTTTTTTTTTTTTTTCTTCATTCACCTGGCAAATCAAAGTCACTGAGTCACAGGTTTTAATTCACTTGCCCGGCGTGGGGTCAGCGTGGAGCCGGCGCCCGACAGGTACAGACGTCACGGCTCGCGGTGGATTTTTTAGCGCACGACGCATTGCCAACTTCTAGAGAAAGCACCGCGAGCTGGAGGTGAGTGAGAGTTTAAAACTTTTTGAATGATGTTCATATCTGTGCACAGAGTCAGCCGGCGCACCCTTAAACGCCCAGCGTTAATTCAACAGAGTATGTGTGAGTCCAACAGGGACCATACGTACTCTGTAAGAGTTAATTTGACAATGGACATTTTACTCTGCAGTTATTGTTTACTGGGGTATTGTAAAGATATGAGCACTGATCTTGGTCTATGAATCAAAGTGTTGTAGTTTCTCAGTCTCCCTCTCTGTGACGTAATATCGATCCAATAACCTATGCAGACTGCGGTCAGTTATTGGCCAAGCTCAATTTCCACTGACCAATGGCCTGGGGAAGCCGTATTACCTTGCTTGATAGAGCTCGTGGAATTCCGCGAATGAAAATGTACGAGATAAAAGTGTAAAATCGTTTGGTGATGTCTGTTGCTAAAGCAACCTTTTCTGGAAAACCATGGAGTCATTGATTGATTGGGAGAGCACGCTTCCCACAGCCTTCTGATCCCTGTGGATACCTTTTCCCAACTGGAACCCAACTGGTGGTGTTAGGGAATTCTGGTGGTGATAGGGCATTGTGGTAGTGGTAAAGAATTCTGATGGTGATAGGGAATCTTATCGTGATCGGGAATTCCTGGTGGTGATAGGGAATTCTGGTGGTGATCGGGAATACTGGTGGTGATTGGGAATTCTGGTGGTGATCATCGGGAATACTGGTGGTGATTGGGAATCCTGGCAGCGATGATCGGGAATCGTGGGAGAAGAGGCCCTTGCGTAGCTGCGGGTCGTCTGGTGTGGAGCTGGACGGGGGGGGGGGGATCGTAAAAAAAAACCTTTTCCGATGGAAGATAATGGCGGAAGCCGGCTCCCAGGTACAGACGGCGAGGCCAGCGGCGGGGTATGAATAGAGCGCTGTTATCGTTACCGCTATTCCAGCCCGGCCGCGAGACGAGGATGGCGGGCGCTGCAGAAGCCCGGCGGAAAACTGGGAGCGTGGGGTGGACACCCCGAGATGTGGTTCATTTCCTGGGGCATGTGCCCCGAGGTGGGGTTCAGTTCCTGGGGCGTGTGTGCCTGGTTTAGTAAAAGGCACCCCAGACACTCGTCGAAAAAAAACTAAAAAAAACAACAACAAAAAAATCATGTATTGCCTCACATGCCAATAGTTTTTTTTTTTTTTTTTACTTCACACAACAGTTCATGAGGTAAAAAAGGCAACTATTCTTTGAACTTGTGTATTGACTACACGCCAATAGTGGTTGTGATCTAGGGACGTAAACTAGACAGTAATTCTGAACGCTAACGTCATTATGCTATGTACAAAACAATGCTGTCTTGCGGTCCTGTATATTTTTCCTTACAAACATATTTTTGAATGAATCGAACTGAAGAATTTTCAGTCATCTGAGTTTTCACCTACTTGCCTTTGGCAAGTGTGACTCACTCAGGGTGATTTTTCAAAGTCTCTTAATGGAAAAAAAAAACATTGCTAGACCAAGTGCACTCATCATTAAATACATATGTTTAAAATCCTTTTGTGGTCATAAAAAGCATAAGAGTATTTTTTTTTTGTGTGACATCATCGGTTTTTTGGGCAAGAGCCTGGAGCTGCTAAGAATCATAACCAATCAGGCGGCCCTCGCGTCTTCATTGGTCAGTGCGGGAGGTGGCTTTGCGAGCCGATTGGCTCATCCTCTCTGTCCTGAAGGAAGGGCCAGTCGTAGTAATTGCCATGGCTCTGGTTCCCGGGCGAGCTCGATTGGGCCCGATTTATTAAATCACTTCTGTCTGCGACACCCAGGGGACTGAGCATCTCTTCATTTGTGTGTGTGTGTGTGTGTGTAAGAGAGTCTCAGCTGAACAGGCCTCTCCACCCGGTATTACTAAGCCATGTTGTTCCTCTCTGTGACACACCTGCCGTGCCTTTCTGGTACAGTAGGTGAAGGCTTGGCTTCGGGGCGGCAGTGTAGCATTGTGGGTAAGGAACTGGGCTTGTGACCGAAAGGTCAGGGGTCCGATTCCTGGGTAAGGACACTGCCGTTGTGCCCTGCGTTGCTTCAGTGTATATCCAGCTGTATGAAATGGACGCTGTGTGACAGTTGTGTAAGTCCTCTGGATAAGAGCCTCTGCCAAATGCCTGTAATGTCATGTAATGTAAATGCCTGTAATGTAGTGTAATGCCTGTAATGTAGTGTAATGCCTGTAATGTAATGTAATGCCTGTAATGTAATGCAGTGCCTTTCTGGTACACTAGGTGAAGGCTCAGCTCGTTCATTCTCATGGCTTGCTAAACACCAGCATTGGATCAGATGTGGTTTAGAGCGCGATAAGCACCTTATCTCGTCTGGTCCTAACCCTAG
>CM045885.1:1688615-1753615 GCA_025169545.1 Anguilla japonica
AAAGGTGTTTGCATTGTACTCCAGGGACACGGTAGAGCAAGCGGTTCTAGAAAGTTCTACACTGCATTATTATGCGTAGGCTGTGTAATTTGGTTTTTGTGGCACCGTGAGGTCATTCGTTGCTTTTATTGGCTGCAGTCTTTTTTTAAAACTTGTTTATTTTATTGGTTTATTTTTTATTCAACCCCCCCCCCCCCCCCCCCCCCCCCCCCCCCCCCCCCCCAAAGGCCTGGCACTGCATCCAGAGTTCTCTGAGCTGTGGCCCATCTCTGGATCTGAGTCTGGACGTCTGCGTTAACTCACCTGCTTCATCGGCCTCTTACTTCGGTTTCTAAAAGCGTGGAAAATCTATTAGGAGCTTTCTGTTGGGTGGCGATGATGGGGGGGGGGGGAAATGGGGGCGGGGGGTGGGGGGGGGGGGGGGTTACCAGACACTCGAACCCTGGGGAGACATCGCAGAGCTAACGCTGGAGAAGATCTATAAAGGGATAACGCTACCTGCTGCTTTCTCAAGCACCCCGGACGCCGTCAGTGTTACCTCACCGGCTTGAGCTCTGGCCAAAATTTGTTCCCAGGGTTCTCGTGTAGAGCGGTGCATCCTGGGATGTCATCCATCAAAGCGAGGAGCTGGAAGCGCTGACCTGTACAGACCGTTCCAAAGCCTCGGACAGACACATTTTCCAGAGAGCGTTCTGGCTAATTATAGCACAGGCGTCAGTAACGGTATTAAAATGCCTCCAAATTCGTGTTACAGGGACATGAAGGGGTTCAGCAGAATTTAAATCTGCATTTGCTAATTTACCGAATAACATATAAATACATTACTAAATATGTCCGCTTATGCTGCGTTGGTCTTAGTAAGATATATCTGAATGTTACCAACAGAATGTATTATTAAGTATAGTATAAGTTAAAAAGCACAATATAATAGTTTGTATTGGAAAACGTAGCTGGACTGTCTCTAGGTGTTCAAATGTATTCATTTTACAACAGTACCTTTCAGTATATGGTTTTTTTTTTTTTTGTTTAGGGGGATTCCTTTTTAAACGCTACTCTTTCTGTTGTATTCATACCATTTCAGAAACGGGCCGTTTGTGCTCTTTCATGCGCCTGTGTGACAGCTCTCTATTTTCAAAGACAACGTTGCAAGCTGACTGTCGCACAAGGACACTTGAAGTTTCTACCCAGGAACGGCCACTTTATTTACAATTTGTGGGGGCTTTTTTCCCCATTCACAATCGACTTATAGCAGATAGGATGTGTCACCTTGAGCGTGAGTTATCTATGAATATACATGCTAATATTTGTGAGTTGTTTTTTTGTTCGTTTCTCGTGCGCTCACGAGTGAGCGAGTGTTTATATGGGTTAGAGTGTCGCGTAGAAGGTTTTTATCCGTTAGGACGTGCGTGCGCGCGAGCAAGACGGTCCATCTCTGCCGCTATGGTCCTGGGAGATTAGCATCACCATGGATACCACGAGCTGTGTCACGTCATCCGCCCTAGCCGTCAGTTTGGACAAAAAAAAGTAGATAACGTTTCCTCTTCGACTCCGTGGCGTTTACGCGCATTGCCCCAGCCAAAGCTTCACGGTGGCGAGGGATATTTGAAAAAAAAAAAAAAAAAAAAAAAGCGCTCCTGTTGTCTTTCTCCTTGGATTAACGGTATTGTAAATCAATCAAATGGGAAAGATTAAAATACAAATGGATTCGGGGGCAAATTTCCCCTTGCTTTTCCCCCCCCCCTTAATTAGTAATCAAATCCCCCATAATGAGCACTGGAACAATGCTAATGACATTATGAGCATATTTACGGGATGGGAGCCGCAGTGCAGGATGGGTATTTGTATGGACCAGCTGGAGCACGGCCTCTTAATTGTGGGGCTAAATGCGAGGAAATGCCTGTAGGATGCTGGGGGCACGTGCATCATGTTTATTCGGTTATCATCTAATTGGAGATTAACTATCTGATCGTCCAGCTGACATACTTACACCTTACTGGGATCAAGGAACAAAATGGATTATGTATGTATATTTTTGTATTTAATGTAATGTGAGGTAATATATATTACATCTCACAGACGAAAGCCGGCGGAGAGCATTTCAGTGCATTTTCATACAGATCAGAGGGTGCATGCAGTTGATGTTTTTAGTCCATCACCATTGCACATTTATACTCCTACGTCAGTTGCGGACCGAGGTGAAGTTTAGGTGGCACGATGGTGCAGTGGATAGCGCAGTTGCCTCACAGCAAGAAGGTCCTGGGTTTGAAATCCCTTTTTTTGTGTAGACTTTGCATGGTATCCCTGTGGGTGTGTGGGTTTCCTCCCACACACCATAGAGGTTTGCAGGCTACTTGGAGGGCATTAAAGGGTGTTGCTGTAAGAGAGCATGCATACGCGGTCTATGTACCCCGTATAAGTAAAGGTTAATAAATAAAGACTGAGGTGATGACTTCACCTCCCTCATTTGATTTTTAGCCCTTGACCAGAACAAGGCTTTTAAATGACGTTCTGATGGCAGCTCACAGAAGACCCTGAGAATTAATTCACCTCTCCACCAGGGGGCATCGTTTATGAGATTCGACATCACCTTTCTCCTTTCCACCTGTCCACGGAGCTGCTCGATGTGAGCCAGGTGGAGGGGGGGGGGGGGGGGGGGGGGGGGGGGTTGGTGGTGAGGGGGGCATTTTTAAACAGGTCCTATCCTCAATTGCCTTGCTTATGGCCGAAATAGCAAAATTCCAAAAGCCCAGGTCTGGCAGTTAATAATTCATACCCCCTCCATTTACGCTTTAAAAAAAATGTGTGTAGAGGTGGACAACAGGAAGAGTGAATGATAGGAGAAGAGAAAAAACAGTGATGCAAAAAAACACCAGTCAGGCAGGAGTGCTGTATAAGTATCCATCTGGAGGGACACAGAACCACAGGAGGAGGGGCACCTCGTTTGCCGTTTGCCATCGTTTGAGGAGCGGCGTCACGAAGTGGGACACAGGATGCAAAAGCAGCACCTCTACGAAGCACCTCTCACACAGGAAACTGCTGCTGCTCCGCCTACGTATCCCCCCCCCCCCTTCAGCACCACCTTGCCCCCCCCCCCCCCCCCCCCCCCCCCCCCCCCCAAGAGGCTTGTAATTAAAAACCTGCTTCTGAAAGTGACTTTTCGGTATAAACGGCTTAACCAACGTGACTCGCTCGAAGGGGGGGGGGGGGGGGGTGGGGAGGTAATGATGGGGTTTCAGTGCACATTGTTACCTTGTCTTCACCCCCCCCCCCCCGCACCGTGTGTTTAAAAGCTGCTCGTGTGTAGGTGTCGTGCACTCCGTCACGACCGCCAGTGTGATCCTTGTCAGCACAAAGTAGAGTCCCCACATCCCCCACCCATCCCCCATCCCCCCATCCCTTCCTTTCCCTCCCTCTTAACGCTCTTTGCCCCCCCCCCCCCCCCCCCCACGGGAGACCACTCAATAAACACGAACTCCATCAATCCCTCCATGCAAATACACAGACCTGCAAAAAACCCCAAATTAAATAATAATTAACGGTGAGACGCTCCAGGCCCTCCTGTACAAACAGGCCGGACCCACTTCCAGCCGCAGGTGGACAGAGCCGTAAAAACCGCCACAGCGGTGGAAAGAGCAATCATACAGGCCACGGCTCATAATCTCCGTCCGTACGTTTTTAATAGCGTAGCTAAACACTCGTTAACGGCGAAAGGTGGAAGACGTTCGCAGTGATGTGTGCTGGGTAATATTGCTGGGTAGTATTTCTGTCACCTCTCCAGAGAGGCCTGAACAGAGCAATGTGATTGGTTCCTGGAGCCACCCGCAATTATCGACGCGAAATGAAACGGAAAAAGAATATTTGCCCAAGGAATTGTGGGTCGTTAAGCGTCACCCAGCATGGAGAACAGCAGTGTGATGACAGTATTATGGGATGGATGGAGGATGGGGAGGGCAGGGAGTCATGGGTCTTAGAAGCATGAGTGTCATAAGGACGGGGGGTGCGGGGGTGTTAGGACAGTTCCAAGGGGCCTGACAGACAGGGGCCCTCAAAAAATATTAAGGGCCCTGACAGAGAGGGGCCCTCAAGAAATATTAGAAGATAGGTTTTTTTGTGGTGGTGGGGCCCAATGTGAGATGTTTTTCATGGGGCCCAAAATCCCTGGTGGCACCCCCGCTTGGAAGCGATGGAACACCTGCCCTGTGTCGTGACCACCCCCTCACACTTTCGAGTCACCACATGGCCACGAGGTCACAAGCTTTTCAATTTTTTAAATTGCATTTTGAATTTTTAAATTAAAAATTTAATTATTAAAACTCAGCCCTGAATTATTAAAATGCGACGAGAGCAATCGCGGGGGGGAGAGGGAAGGTCTCCTATTTTTAATAAAGAAATGTGCCGAGATTAATATTAACATGTACCTATAATTATACTGATTCTCCAAAGCCTTTGCCACTGAGTCTGCTGGTAGAATCGTCCGGAAAGTGGCCAGCATTAACATCTCTATTATTGCTATGCAAATCAAGATTGGAAAATTGGAACTTTTGCCTCATGTTTAAAAAAAAAAAGAAGAAAAAAAATCAATTAGTTTTCAATTAAAAGAAGACTTTTCTTTGTGGAAAGAAAGAGATTATGTAATATTGAGCCATTACAACACATATCAGTTTTTTTTAAATTTTTTTACTGTAGATGTGGCCATTGCGTGCAAACATACGTGAATCAGAATCGAAAATTCTGCCGCATGCATGAATGAAACGGACAGTACAGTCATAAATGTCGGAGCATTCTTGTGCCGTGTTTTGAAACAGCAACCATAAACTTTATCATACAGTACAGTGACCGTCTTCCTATGAAAGAGGACAACATATTATAGAATGTAAATATTTTTATACATTGATATTTCTCCACTGACAACGGTTTATCCTTTTGTTTCTTATCAAAGACCAAACAAAAACAGCATTCATTTGAGTCTGAATGGAGAGGTATTGCAAACCTCTTTTTAATCCACTCTGAATATCTTGATATTAAGCCTTTTTCACTATTTTGCTGGGAAGAATGCAAGAATAATCTATTTCAGGATATTATTATAAGCTCTGGGAAGTGTTTTATGGTGTTTGTGATTTACCCATCCATCCACTGTGAGTCATGGTATAGAAGGACATGCCACACATTTTTGCCCTTATTTGTAACATTTACTTCTGTAACAAAATTAACTTTTTTTGTTTAGTTTTTGGACAAAAAATAAATTAATTAAAATCAAGTGACGTTATTCAATTTAACATCACATTGGTTTCTCT
Organism: Anguilla japonica; assembly: GCA_025169545.1. Lineage (NCBI taxonomy): Eukaryota > Metazoa > Chordata > Actinopteri > Anguilliformes > Anguillidae > Anguilla > Anguilla japonica. The sequence goes on from CM045885.1 coordinate 1,693,910, forward strand.
TTTGATTTTAGTGTAAATTTGCACAAAGATTTGCAGCCCTTGGTTCATTTATCATATGTTAGACACAATAGTTATATTACAATCGGTTTCTAGAAATAGACCAATCTAGTCTTGACTGGAGTCAGTTACAGGCTAAGTGGAAAATGTGAAATAAACAAACAGCCTGAAAATGTTGTCATTATTAAAAGGAGGCGAATGTTTTTAAAACCCGCAGAGCATATTCTTGTGCTGCTTACAGCGCAAAAAGGAAATGTTGAAGTGAAAGAATGAGGTGCGAACGTCGGAAAATGCGTGATCTCTTACGCAAGGACCGACAGAACGGTGGCAGCGACTTGCTATTTCTCGCCCATTTTGGTAGCTATCAGTTCTCGCGCTTTTTTTTCTGGCAGGATAGGATATTTGTGAAGGTTCACAGTTTCTGACTCCTGGCAACATTTTACAGCGTCCAAATGCACTGCTGTTTATTTTCTGCTTAAGCCTGATTGGTGTCCTGTGTTATGCAACTCCGAATTTTTTTTTTTTTTTTTGGCAACGCAGTGCTCGTCTCCCCTCCCTAAAAATAACTGAAGTGAGACGCGCATTAAGCAATCTTCCGTATGCGAGAAGGTGAACACAGGTTTTCCGGCGAAGTCACAACGGTGAACGTGAAGGGGTGCAGCTGGAGCTGTGTGTGTGTGCGCGTGTGTGCGCGTGGGTGTAATCAAAGCGAGCATTGGCATGAGCGTGGCCGTGTCACAGCACAACCTCTGAGAATGTCAGCTTATGCAAGACTGAAAGCAAGAAACCTTCTCCCCTATTCAGCCTTTTACGTTACAGAGCTCCCATCTCAGACTTTATTTCACTCTCGTGTACCGTGAATTGTTTATATATAAATATATACACAGTACTGGCACAAACACTGTGGAAACGCCCTGCTTGAAGGAAAAGTTTAGTACTCTTAAAACGCTTATCTGTACCGTTTCTTCTGTTGTTGTTTTTCTGAGCCATTTTTATCTGTAAAAATTAATTAGAAGCAGAAATCTTCTTGACCACGAGTGGTTATGACATTCTGTAACCATCAATAATTTGAAATAAAGCATACGGGCCCAAAAAAAAAAGTTTCTTTTCGCGAATTTGATCACTTTATATAGAAAAAGTATGACTGATTATAAAATATCCAATAGCAAGACATTAGACTGCTCACTTACGTAGGTATGAACTAATACTAAGTGCAGAATCTGACTTATGTCAACATTGTTATTGTATGTATGTCTCCTATGTAAATGATTTATTATTCTTTTAGTGATTCTTGTAAGCAGAGGACGTAAAAACATAATTATGTACACAGCTATATTAAATGCGATGCCTGCATGCTATATTTCCATCGTGTGTTTTACTGTAATGGCTGAGCTGATTGGTTCCTGGAATGGTTCTTCTGTGGATGAATCGATGGTGTAAATTTATTTTCCTTCAGATATGGAACACACACACACACACACACACACACACACACACACACATTACTGCTCTTTTGTGCGATGATACAACCACGTGACTGTGTGTTGTGCCAGTTCAAAATATATCCTCCTGAGAACCTGAATTATTTTAAAAAAAATGTTTGCTGGTGTTTTGTGTTTGCTTGGTGGGCTCTTAGATTTAGAGCTCCTGATGAATCGATTGTTTTGCATCTGCAGGCTGGGTCACTGACCTTGTGTTTTAAACCAGACAGTGATGAAGACTTCAGGAGTCGTACTGTAGATCCCAATCAATGACACGTCTCTCTCTGCTGTCTCCATCTGCAAGGCACGTTATACTGAGCAGCCTTACAGGCCTAGAAACGCTGTTTCTACTGAGTCACACTTCAGTAGGATTATACCACACCTCCTTTCTTTTATTATATTTATTTCCTACTGAAATTATCACCTACTATCACTATCCCCTTGAAGAGCAGTTTTTTTGGAATGGTTTTTTTTTTATTTATTTTTTTAAAATTCCAAATCAGTGTTCTAGAACTCAATTGCTTTCAATTAGCCAGTAGTGATTGTGACATCACATTAGAATGTTCAGTTAGTGCAAGCACATTCTAATCACATGTTTGTGATCTCACGCCATAAAGGGTTAATGCGGAAACTTGGTTGCAGTTTGTAATTGTGCAATAATATAAATCGGGCTTGGCATCAGGATGAATATTTGCCAATATCAGTCATTGATATAATTCCCATATGGTACATCCCTGGACCCTGGTTTAAAAGAAAAACTGATATCCTCTTTATATCCAGCCTGTAGCTTGTTTGATTATTGGTTGTGATCTGCTCAGGCGACAGCTCTAAATGAGAACCTGTGCAGCAGTGAGCACTGAGTAAAGTAATTTACCATTCCAATAAGTTATTTTAATTAAATGGGTGTATTGCGACCTCACCCTCAAAATGATGAGCGTTTCAGAGCCCCACAGCGCACCCGATCCTGGGGGGGTTTGTGTCTCTGACGTCCCGCTGAGTGGGGTGCTCAGAGGGTTTCGGAGGCGCTGGGTGTCCCCGGACGGCCCGGCCGGGCCCTTCGGCACCTCATTGAGACGTTTCGGGGGCGCACACCCCCGAGCGGGCCGCTCGCCAGGCCAGACGAGCCGTTAGGGATCCCCCGCCAACCTGCCATGTGCCGCCGAGATTAAGACCTTCTGTCGCCACGCAGCCCTCAACTGCCCCCTCGCCCCCACCCCCCCCGTCTCTTTTTCAGGCTCCCAGAAGCCCCTCTGTCATTGTACACTATGCTGGCGTAGCCGTTTGGGGGGGAGCCATGGCAACCAAAGTAGTATCCTGCCCCCCCATTTATCTTGGCTGAACCACTGCACTCAATCATAAAGGCTTTTGACAATCAATTTATTCACTTTTCAAAATCCCCCCACCTTCCCCCATGGTCATAACCTCCACCCCCCCACATTCTGCCCCCCCCCCTGGTTTAGACCCACCCCAGTCCCCATGCAGGCCCCCTGTAGACCCACCCAGTCCCATGCAGGCCCACCTGTATGGCTGCTCCAGGCTGGACTGCACGGGCAGGTACGCTGAAGCTCAGCTGGCTGAGTGTTACAGAGCGACGCAGGCAGGACGTCCCACGCCGGCCAGCGGCCATGTCTGGGGCACGGCTCGGCGTGCTGACCCGCTGTGACCCGCCGGCAGGGTCTGTGGGGGGGGTTAGAGCCTCTGGGGGGGGGTTACAGCCTGTAAAGGGGGGGGGGTGGTTGGGAGTTGGGGCCTGTGGAGAGGTGGAGGTTAGAGCCTGTGGGGAGGGGGGGGAGGTTGGAGCCTGTTGGGAGGGGGGGGGTTGGAGCAGTTAGGGGGGTGCAGATTAGGGCAGCGTGGGTGTGATGGCCAAAGCCCCCAGGCAGGGGGGGGGGCGGATCAGCGACGGGTGGCCTTCCGTTTCTGCCACTTCCGTGAGGACTGATGTAAAAATAGGACTTCACGCCCCCATGGGCCTCCATCCCCAACCCCCCCCCCCCCTCGTCATGGTGACAGCCCCTCCCCCCCCCCCGTCTGCAGAACTTCCTCTGCGGGACTCCTCTTCCTCCCCCTCTCCCGATCTCATGCGCTCTGGCACGATAGCCCAAAAAAGGGACCCTGTCATTTCCTCACTTTTCTGAGCAAACTGGGCCCCATGGGGGGGTGGGGGGTGGAGGGGTGGGCAGGGGGGCGGGTTGAGAGGAGGGCCGAGAAACTGAAGAGAGAAGTGTAGAGAGAGAGAGAGAGAGAGAGAGAGAGAGAGAGAGAGAAGGAATGAGAGCTGAAAGAGGGCGATATGGAAGCAGTAAGATTCCGACAGGGAGGCAGATGGATGACAAGCTCAGTGAGAGGTGATAGGGGGGAAGGAAAGAGTGATGGACATGCCCAAAGTCTGTGTGGAGAGGTGTAAACAGCCAGAAAGAGAAAAAGATATAAAAAAGAGAGAAATACTGCGTGATGCAAAGTCTCTGGAATGTCTTGAATGGAGAAGGTGGGGGGGGGGGGGGGGGGGGGGGGGGGGGGGGGGGGGGGGGGGGGCTTGAAATGGAATCGCGGATTCCACGCTGACACAGACGTGGGAGGAGAGACCAGACGAGAACGCGGAGAGGAATCGAAAACCATCTGCCAAACCCCGCGCCCCTTCGTCCCACCCGGGAACGCCCACACCCTCTGCAGCCGGGGGCATTCCCCGAGAACCTGGACCGTTATGGGTCCGGAAAACAGTAGGGATCCAGGAGAGGTCAGGATGCAGTCGTGTTGCACACTCAGACTGCTGTAATATCGGAAACATACTGTGCTGATCCCCTGTTCCCACAGGTGGAAGGTCCAGGGTTTGGTAAGTGAAAGTCCTGCCACATGTTCCTTCCAGCCATGAACTCAGCCAGCTGATTTCATTCATTAGCTCCACCCCCTGGCTGAAGAATTGAGCTAATTAAGCAAATCAGAGTATTGGGAAGGACTTTTACTTTCTGAACCTGGATTCTCCACCTTTGCCAGTCCCCACTGGGGTAGCCTATACTTCTAACGCCCCCCTATAATCCCCCCAATGCTTGCCCCTCCCCTCCTCACCCCAAACCTTGCCCCCACCCGTCCCTTTACTGAGTGGTTGTCCCGATTTTACTCGTTCCTCGTCTGGTCACCCTAACCCCAAGCGGTTTAGGGAAAGCACAGCTCGATCTTGCTAAAGTGGTCCGATTTGAAAACGGGAACGCTCCCGTGTTCTTATTCCGAGCCCTTCTTGTCTGTTCCTTGAGCGCTCGCACCACACACGCTCAGAGCGGCGTGTGAGCGGCCTGAAGTTAGCGCTGCGGACGCGAGCTCCCGCGCCGGGGGGGGGGGGGGGGGGGGGGGGCGTCGGTGACCTCACCTGTGTGAGCTGACATTTCCAGCAGCGCGCGCTATTCTGAGTGGAGCGCCACTCAGCTGGGGTGGGGGGCAGACTGTGCTGCCGGGGGCGGGGGGGGGGGGGACAGACTGTGCTGGTGGGGGTGGGGGGGGGGGGGCACTGTGCTGGTGGGGGGGGCGGGGGTGGGGGGGGCAGACTGTGCTGGTGGGGGTGGGGGTGGGGGCAGACTGTGCTGGTGGGGGCAGGGGTGAGGGGGGGGCAGACTGTGCTGGTGGGGGGCGGGGGTGGGGGGGGGGTGGGGGGGGGGCAGACTGTGCTGCCGGGGGGGGGGGTGGGGTGGGGGGGGGCAGACTGTGCTGCCGGGGGTGGGGGTGGGGTGGGGCAGACTGTGCTGGTGGGGGGGGGGGGGGGGGGCAGACTGTGCTGCCAGGGGGGGCCCCCAGGCGGTGGAAGGCCGCGAGCCCCAGCGCCCCAGCGCACCCACGCAGGCCGTCCCGGTGCAGCGCTCGATTCTGACGGCTTGAACGAGAACAAAAAAACAAAACACAAGAAGCGAGAGAGAGGGTGATGCGTGGGCCTCTTGGGTACAACGTGAGAACATAACACTGACAGGGAGACACGCACACACACACACACACACACACACACACATACACACACACACACACACACACACACACACACACACATACACACATGCTCACCTGCACACACACTGCACACACTCACACACGCACTCACATACACACACACACACACACACATCCTCACACAGGTGCACACACACTGCTCACACTCACACACTCACACACACACCCACACGCACTCACATACACACACACAGCACGCACACACACAGCACACACACACACATGCACATACACACATGCTCATCCGCACACACACAGCACACACTCACATACACAATCACATACACACAAACTCACCAACACACACACACACTGCACACATGCACTCACACACACACACACACAGCACACACACACACACACACACACACACATGCTCATCCGCACACACACAGCACACACATGCTCATCCGCACACACACACACGCACACACACACACATGCTCATCCGCACACACACAGCACACACACACACACACACACACAACACACACACACACACACACACACACACACAGCACACACTCACACACACACACACACACACACATGCACATACACACACACACACACACACACACACACACATGCTCATCCGCACACACACAGCACACACTCACACACACAATCACATACACACAAACTCACCAACACACACACACACTGCACAAACTCACACACGCACTCACATACGCACACACACACACACATCCTCACACAGGTGCACACACATTGCTCACACTCACACACACACACACACACACTGAAGTAACCCTCACTGCAGACTTTCTCTCTGCTGCTTTCCTGTCTGCCTCCAGGGCTCGAGCCACCACACCATGTTGTTATTGACAGGGCGTGGATTTCACACTTTACAAACATGCCCAGATATCCAGACAGCTTCAAAGCCGAAGCTCTGCTTCCTGGTTAAAACACTAAATATGAAAAAAGAACTTCTTTGTGAGCATGATTTATAATTCCACAGTCAACAGTTTTTTTTAAAATCATTCTTCTCATTTTTTGAGTCTGAAAACAGTCTTATTCTGATTGCCGGGGAGGCAGGAGGAGCTCAGGGCTATTTCCGATCGCTTGTTTCGGTTCACAGATTTGTGCAGCCGGGCCACAAATCGGATAAGTGTTGTCTGATATTTCCCCTTCGCACCGCGTGCCCTAACGCTCCGCCTGACCTTCACTCGAGGTAGATCAACAACGATGACATTTAGCAACGGGGGCCCGTCTGAAAAGGACCCACAACAATCCCAGAGCCGTCCGCTAACAATGCCTGTGTTTTTGAGACAACTGAGAGTCAGACTCCGGTTCGGGAAACTTTATTTTTCCATTAGGAACGTTGTGTGTGTGTGTGTGTGTGTGTGTGAGGCATCAGATATATACACAAACAAATGTGATTAAAGGCATGGATGGACAACGTCATAAAAACATAAACAGATATGAAAACAGATATGTAGTAAAAACAGAAGCACGTGCAGGATAAAAAATGCCCCTGAAGGGAACTCCTACAGGCAGACTGACCCGTTTATGAGACTGACTGTTTATAATTTGTGATTTTTTAAAATTTAAGGTAGTGTCAAGAGGCCCCACATACATAAACAGACCCAACCATGAACTCCCCTGCTTCCCCGATGTTAAACAGCGGTGCCCAATCTTATCTGAAAAGCAGGTTTTTTAGATTTAGCCCAACACTACAGCACCTGATTCTACTAATTGCTTAATCAGGATCTGCAATCAAGACCTTGATGAGCATAATCAGCTTCAGCTTGCCAGGTCATGGAGTTCAGGCAGAGACTCTCGTGACCGGGAGGAAAACATTAATGAGTGTGCGGGCGATGGAGTCCGTCATTCGGGTTCCAGAAACACAAGAATGGGAGTCTTTGTGCGCAGGAGAACGGGTAAGGAAAGGGATGCAGTGCTGCACTTTCTAACAAATCGTTCAAAATACGGTGTGAAGTGGGGGAAGCATTTTATTCAACAATGTGGGCAGCGTCCCTGATTTTCAAAAGTACTACAGACTGGCACAGAAAGGTACTGTATGTGGCCCACTGTCAAAAGCTGAGGGACTTGTCATCTTCATCATCATCATCATCATCATCATCATCATTATTATTATTATTATTACTATTATTAATATTATTATTAGTAGTAGTAGTAGCAGTGGTAGCAGTAGTGTTTCATTCAACTTGACTGTTTTGCTGCTCTTTGATTGGTATTTATGTTTTTATTTATTTTTTAAGTGCACAATCTGTGACTTAAGTGTTTTGCTTTGGCAGCATTGTCACAGTGGGTCCTGTCAGGGATGCATTATCAAACTGAATTGATTGAGAGACAGAGAGAGGTTTTTTTTGAGCAACAAAACATTTCATTTTATTTTTGAAATTGAGGAAGAATTATAGAGAGGATCCTCTTCTCGGTCTGTCAGTGCAACATTATGTCTATCATCTTATGACTGTAAATCTTAATAACTTAATGACTGTAATAAACTAAACGAAGAAAAAAGTGGAAGGAGAAAATACGTTTTAATATAATATTTCTCTCGTTATTTTGCTCTCTCTCTCTGTGTCTCTCTCTCTCTCTCTCGCTCACTCTCTCTCTCTCCTCTCTCTCTCTCTCTCTCTCTGTCTCTCTCTCTCTCGCTCTCTCTCTCTCTCTGTGGAAAGACTGTATATCGGTTGAAGTGGCATGAAGCAAAAGCGATGTTGCTCTGTGCCTCTGTGAAGCTCCAAACACACAGGATGTAAAGAGAGAGAGAGTGACAGAGGAGGGGGAGAGAGAAAGAGCAAGAGATAGACTGAGAGAGGAGGGGGACAGAGAGAGAGAGTGAGAGTGAGAGAGGAGAGGGAGAGAGAGACGAGGAGAGCGAATGAGAGAGAGAGAGAGACTGAGAGTGGAGGGGAGAGAGAGAGAGAGACGAGAGCGAGTGAGAGAGAGAGACTGAGCGGAGGGGAGAGAGAGAGAGAGAGAGAGGAGGGGGAGGTGGCGGAACAGGCACTCTGGTGGTTTACTGTGTGTGTAAGGGGGGCTGGGGGGGGGCGTAGGGGCTGGGCGTAAAAGCTGTGACATAGCACTGTTGATGAGAGCGAGCGAGAGAGAGGGGGAGCGAGAGAGCGAGGGAGCGGGAGGGAGAGAGGGAGAGAGAGAGAGAGGGAGGGAGGCTCTGGATAAACAGGCTGTCAGAAAGCGAGCGCCGGGGCATTTTAACCGAGCCGGAGCCGGCTGGAGAGGGTTTCGCACGCGTTTCATTTTCATTTTCGAATTTTTATTTTGCAAAGAGGAGGTCCACAGAATAAGAAGGAGCCGGGAAGAGAGGCAGAGAAGAGGAGGAGGAGGAGGAGAAAGAGAAGGAGGAGAAGAGCTTTAATTAATTCAGGCTGGAGGGGAGGGATGTTGCCGTTGCTGTCGGAGGGGGACCTGCTTCCTGTTCTCAGCTGACGCGCTAACACCACTGCCCCCCCCCAACCCCCCCCCCCCCCCCCACCCCCAGGACCCGCTGAGGTGGAGATCGCCAGCGAGGGTCATTCCCCGTGAGAGAAGGAGAGAGAAAGAGAGGGAGGAAAGAGAGGGAGAGAGACGCTTCTGTTGCCTCGTTTGCCTGGGACAGAGACCAGCCTGACAGCTCCGCGATCTTCAGCACGGAGGTGCAGGGAGGTGCACGGAGACACAGGGAGGCGCAGGGAGGCGCAGGGATCCAGTGGGAGCCTATCATCACCGGGACGAGAGTGGAGGTAAGAACCACACTCTCTCTCCTGCTTTTCTCTCTCTCTCTCTCTCTCTCTCTCTCTCTCTCTCAGTTCAATCCATTTCAGTTCAATGAGGCATTATTGGCAGGACAACCAGAGCCGTATTGGCAAACATGTCCAAAATGCATACGGTACTGAACGATATCTGAAACTACGCTGTAGCCTTTAACATGCAAGCTAAATTCAAATTCAGATGGCTTCATTGGCATGAATGGAAGTCGACCGCTGTTGCCAAAGCAACACAATATACAATATACAATAAACAGCGAATATCTCCCTCTCTCCCTCTCTCGCTCTCTCCCTCTCTCCCTCTCTCGCTCTCTCAGCAAGGACCACAGAGTCCATCGTTCGTCTTTCTTTGACCAACCTTTGGTTGCTTCTCTAGCGATGTCCATCGCTCCATTTCTCTCTCTCTCTCTCTCTCTCTCTCTCTCTCTCTCTCTCTCTTTTCTCTCGTTTTCTCTCTCTCAGTGTTGGTCCTCCAGCAGCTTACCCCGTTTCCCCCCCCCCCCCCGAATGTGTGCTCTCCTTGCTCCATGCTGATCGGGGGGCTGCAGTTACTGATGTTGATTTGCAGTCATTTGGCCATATTCTAGCTCACCTGCCACTTCTGAATCGCCCTTGATTAGTGTTAACCTGCATGTGCTCATTCGTATTTTGTGGGGTGATGGTAGGGGGGGGGTTGGGGAATATGATGTGTTGACAGAGGGCATAAACATGGATGCCCCCCCCCCCCAAATACAGTTCTTAATTTGTATCCCTTCCAGTAGCATGCAGGGTTAGGCTGGATTCTGGCATCTCCTTACATCCTGCTGAAACTTGTAGCCCACTGTTTGTTGCTGTGGATCTTCTCTAGGATGAAGCACATAGCATCTGCAAAGCTGTTTCATCACAACCTTCATGCAAAAATAGATGCGCTTGAATTACGAAATAAAAATAAAATCACAGAACACGTCTGGCCATCTATGAATTTCCCCTCTCGCTCCACGCGAGGCCTGTGGGACGGCGACGGAGAAGCCCGTGTAGCCGGACGCGTGCCGCTATGTGCCATCGATTGCATCGACTCGAAGGCGGTCGTTGACAACGCCATCGCGGCTTGCCTCTGGCGAGGTCATCGAGCTTGATTAATTATAAATCGGTTCGCCTAATTAGCCGCCATTACCCGATCACCGGCGGCATCGGCGCCGTTCGGCGGCTCTCAACGTGACTCCTGGTTCAGCGGCTGAACGCAGAACTGAACGTTAATCCTCCGGGCTATTGTCGGAAGAGGGGTGCATGATGTCACGCTGTACGTAGCTACCCCCCTGATTTCTCTACTCGTAAACAGACCAACGCGGAAACTCGCAGAACTGACCCGGAGGACTGGCGTGCCATAGGGGCTAAAATCAATTTACAAAGAAGGCTGTATCAGATTTGGGCAGAGCGTACTGTAAGAGTCGTGACATTTTAAAGGGCTCACGATGAACAAGTAAACTTCGCCTGTGGAGGCTAAAGCAGCATACATGGAAGACTTGTTTCCCACTACATTTCTCTCTCTCTCTCTCTCTCTCTCGCCCCCCCCCGTTTCTCTCTCTCTCTCTCTCTCTCTCCCCCCCGTTCTCTCTCTCTCTCTCTCTCTCTCTCGCCCCCCCGTTTCTTTCTCTCTCTCTCTCTCTCTCTCTCCCCCCCGTTTCTCTCTCTCTCTCTCTCTCTTCTCTCTCTCTCTCTCTCTCTCTCTCTCTCTCTCTCTCTCTCTCTGGAAGCTTGATCCACTTCCCCTTTGTTTCAGAAGATCAATACGTGACGGATCTCTGGCCTGTCCTGAAAGTGGATCGACCCAAATTAAGATGGTGGCACACCAGGACTCCGGGAAATAGATTCTCAGGGGGATCATTTTCCCTCCGGGTTTGCCGGTTTTTGTTTTAGATTCCCGGAGATTTTTGAGGGAGACGTATTTGTTATTGTTTTCTCAGATTAAAGAAATGCGTACTTCACTTTTTCATTCCGGCGCCTACATTGAGTAATAGATAGGGGGTGAAGGACACATTTGTAATTGATCATTGCGACGTGATTCCTTGGGGTGACATGGCTGGTCAAGGTCATCGGCCTCAATGTCGTGTTAGAGTGGAATAAAATAAGGCCTTCAGACGACCCAACATTCACACGGCGTTCCTCATGTTAAACAAAAATAAACAGTAAGCTCAAGAGATGATTTGTTTTTTGTTTTTTCTTCTTCAAAGAGAACGAACCGAGATTCCTTTAAAGAGACGGCCAAGGGTTGATGGATTCCAGTACGGAATCTAAAGAGACGTTTTTTTCAGGGGTATGAAAAGTTTCACGTCACGCTGTCGTCGTAAACGAGCACGCTGAAGAGCGGAATGCAGTTTTGGGGCCCCCCCCCCCCCCCCCCCCCCACCCCACCCCCACCCCCCCTCCCCCCCCCCCCCCCCCCCCCCCCCCCCCCAGTCTCCGTCCTGTTCTGGGATCTGTTTCCGCACGCGGCTCAGAAGCGATGCTGCATCACGTCTTTCGCGCCTCCCAACGTGTGTCTGTATTTCACCGTGTGAATAAAACATGGATAAGCAGGACTGAGCTCTGCCAAGGCACAAACCGGCACCAACACTCCCAACCCCAACAGTGACCCCCCTGTCGTGTTTCGCTCGCAAAGATCGCTTCCTTTCAACCCAATTCCAGTGCAGGTTGCGAATACTGAGACTGCACTGCAACAATTTCTTTTCAAAACTCCTTTTCTGGTTAGTCCTGCTGAGTACTATCACCACTTCAGCTTCTGCTTGACGTGCAAAGATGGCCTTCTGTGTATCTTTACGGAGTACGACAAATGATGGCGGCTTTTTAGAAATCTGCCCTTCGTGTTTTTTTTTAACGGTTTATTCCATCATTGTGGACGATACTTGCAGGTTTTTAAGTTGAGTGTATTTCACATGCTGCACATGGCCAAGTGTTCAGAGGGTCTGTATTTGGTGGGAATTGTTCAGTGTTAGACCTTACATTACAGGCATTTAGCAGACGCTCTTATCCAGAGCGACTTGCATTGCATCCATTTATACTGCTGGTTATATACTGAAGCAATGCTGGTCAAGTACGTTGCTCAAGGGTACGACGACAGTGTCCTACCCAGGAATCGAACCTGCGACCTTTCGGTTACAAGCCCAGTTCCTTACCCACTATGCTACACTGTTAGTCCTGCGGTCCTTTCTGTGCCACGTCTTATTGCATTGGAGCCATTACAGACTGGCACCACCCTGGCATCTCTGTGTGGCATACCCCTGGCATGCATGTTTCATAGGGCACCGCAACATGTTCCCTGAAAAATGTGCATGGCAATCAGAAAAGAATTAGAAAATAATTACAAGTTTCCTTGAAGTCCGTAGGTGTTTAGGAATACATCTCAGGAAGACAAAAAAAAAAAAAAGTGCCTGGATGCTTGGAAATGAAATATGAAAATACGTTTCTTCGACATGATTTCAAATTGATTTTACGTGAAGAAAGCGTGAGAGAAAGGAGTCGATCCCACGGCTTCCTTCACGAACGTCCTTTCTGTGGCGTATTTACAGAAAACGCGGAGAAGTGCGGCAATCAGCGACGCGCAGCCGTAATCCGGTGGTGCATGTCGGGCGTAAACAACGGCCAGTTTATCCAACGCTCCAGTTGCGGCGGCGAGAGATTACACGCGTGAGAGGCCCTCAGCTGCCCCCCCCCCCCCCCCCCCCCCAAACCCCCCCCCCCCCCCCCCCCCCCCCCCCGAAATTACTGCAGCGGTATGATGCACTGTTTTGTATGAGTGATGCAGCTGGTTTTCAATGGCCATCGCCGTTGTGCGTTGAGATGGGTGCGCTTGGCTTCCCAGTGGGGTCCCAGTGGGGTCCCCATGGAACGGTGATCGCAAACGAGCCCCCTGTTTCAGCGTTCCTCCTCTCAGCGAATGCTAAATTTCGTTTTTTAAACGCACGCTCGGTGGTGTTAGACGTTATGCTAGATGACTGGCTGGACACACCGGGGTCCTGTAAAGCGGTGTTGTAAAACCCTGCTGTTGTGATCGACTGTACACTCTTCCTGCTGATTATGTGTCAGATACTCTGTGACTTTTTGTCCATAAACTTGAAACCGAAATCAATCCCCAATAAGACATAAAAGCTAAATAAATACCGCAGTTCAGCTAGCATTATTTGGTCGTGCTCTTCATAGTCTGTTGTCCTTGTGCCTGTGGCAGTTGATATTGAAACCCCAGAGCTGTTGTCAGTTTGCCCACCCCTCCCAACGGTTTCGGTTCTGTGTGGAAAAAGAGTTCAGCGCGAAGCCCTTTTGTACGCAGTAGAAACCCCCGTTAACCCTTTGAGGTGTGAGGTCACCAAACGTGCGATCGGAACGTTCTTAACTGAACATTCTAATGCTGATGTCACAATCACCGTTGGGAACTGAAAACACTGGGGTTCCAGAAAACTGACTTAGACTTGTGGATAAAAAAAATAATTTAAAAAAGCCTACTCTTCAAAGGGTTAAATGCAGCCCCCCCCCCCCCCCAATCAGAGCTCAGAGTTTAGGAAGGTGGCCACTCAGCCCTCCAGCGACCGGTGCCATGTGAGCGAGCCTGCCTTTGCCTCCACACTGCTCTCTGCGTTTTAAAACAAAATCCTGTTGCCATGACGTCCGGCCGTCTATAAATAACTTTCAGTATTTTTTACATTTTTTTATGCATCCCTCCCCTCCCCCCTGCTCCCCTTCCCCCCTCCCCTCCACCCCCCCTCCCCACTCCAGAGAACAGAATAGAAACCGTCTGTGGTCTGAGCTCTTGTTGTCTCAGCTGAAGGGGAGGGGGGGGTATGTGGAGGGGGGGGGGGGCGATGTGCAGGTCTAAATAAAGTTTTTCTTTTTCTCTTTACGCGAGCAGACCCTCGCGGTCATGGCTTTTTGAAGTCCAGATCCGGACGGCGATTATGGCCCCCAGTCAGTCAGATGAAAAGCACTGATATCAGGCCTGAAGCGGGGGTGGGGGGTCGGGGTCTGGGGGGGGGGGGGGGGGTGTAGGGTGGCGGGTGATGCGGAGTGGGGGGGGGGTGGTGGTGGCGCACTGGGGAGGGGCAAGCCAGGTGCCACTCTGTGGGCCTCAAATAGACAATAATACCGGCCTATAACAGACACGTCTTAGGGTGTGATGTTTTCTTTATGGTCTGTTGTATGCTTTTTTTTTTTTTTTTTTCTTTTTTTTTACAGATTCCCCCTGCCAATAACTGTCTGAAGTCTGAGGGTTATGTGCTCCTATGACTGTAAAGGAAGGGTTATGAGGGAATCAATAAAAACTGTGCTGCTAAAAAAAAAACCCTGTTTGTGTGCCAAAAATCTGTGTTTGTCTGATCCCCCTGCTCCTAAATCCCCTCCCTTGCGCTGTCTCCTGTGCGCACTGGGCTTAGGTTTGTGTCTTGAAAGCCTCAGGTTTGACAAGCAAGACCTAGAAGTTTTTGGCTCTGCATGGTTTTCGCTTCGTACCTGGTTTCGTTGGATTTCATGACGTCGGTTTCCCTTTCGCGTGCGCTCATCTGGACCAATAGGACCTTCCCAGAGAGTGGGGGCGGGGCCAGTTGTGTTATGTTGGGCGGCAGTGTAGTATAATGGATAAGGCGCTTGTCTTGTAACCTAAAGGTCGCAGGTTCGATTCCCAGGATGGACACTGTCGTTGTACCCTTGAGCAAGGCACTTAACCTGCATTGCTTCAGTATATATCCAGCTGTATATATGGATGCAGTGTAAATGCTGTGTAGAATGTTGTGTAACATGTTGTGTAGAACATGTTGTGTTCTGCTAAATGCCTGCAATGTAATGTAATGTTATGGGCATGTGGTGACCTCACCTCGTCCACCCGTATGTCCGTCACCACGGTAACAAACCCCGCATCGGGCGCGGTTGGGGTTTGAGACCAGACCGGTGACCTTTTCCCGCTCAAATCCTGACAGGAAACACGATTAGCTCTGCTCTGCGTTCGCCCCCCCCCCCCCAGGTGCCCTGCTCATGGGCTAAGCACACCTGTCTCGACTCAAAGGGTCCACATCGCTGTGTCCTCTTTTTTCCCCACAATAATGCTGGACCAAAACAGCGTGTGTAGCCTAGCGTGGGCTTAACCTCTGCTCATGAACACAGCATGTGTCCTCACGGAGCAGAGTTATTGACTAACTTAATGGAATCTGAGAGAGAATAATGACAACACTATTGATGCGGTCTATCATATCAGTTTCTGTCTTTTTTTTTTTTTTTAAATCATGTTTTCTGAAAAAAGTAGTAGTGCCCCAAAATGGCAGTGCCACGCGTGCTCTACACTTCACATTTCCTGAGTTTTATTTTCTCCAGGATATTTCAAAGTACCGTTTAGATGGGAATTCATGGGTGGATTCACAAGGGGGGGGGGGGGGGGGGGGGGGGCGGTGGCTACTGGTCCCCCAGTCCACAATAACCCCCCTGTTTGTGATCTCGAACAAATTTTTGGTATATTCTGTTATGCTAATTGTTCTTGCCACTTTAACAGTTAACTGAGAAACTTATTCACTTCACAGTCATTTGAATTTTAACCTTTTGAAATGATACAAACAAAAAGAAGATGAATAACAATGAATTTGACTTTCATAGATTTGATTGCACATCAGAATTTAAAAAAATTTTTTTTAAAAAAAAAAAAAGCTGACTTTTTTGGGTTTTTAATCAAGTGCATCCGTGTTACAGGGAGTTTAGTACTGAGCTGCTGATGCTCTGTAGTGTCACACTGTAGTGACTGGGCCATTCAGGGCCGACTCCAGCCTTGTGGGCCGTGGTGGGGGTGGATTTATTTAGCAATCATGGATCAGAGGTGGGGTGTTGGGTATACCTGTTGATCGTACCCCGGAGGGAAGGGGAGGGGGCTTTTGCTGCCCCGTCCCCCGCCAGTCCAGTATTGCCTATACGGGGCCTGTATCGCCTGTCTCTAGAAATGACCTAGCCATGATCATCCTGAAGTTGAGACTGGCACATTGGTCGTTGGCATCTTCTGTAGAGGCGGGTCTTACAATGAGAAACCCCTGATGTGATTGGCTGTAAGCTCTTGCACATCTGTAAGAGAGCATGAACCATTTTTTTCCCCCTATCCCAGCATGCACTGCTGCCCAAAGTGCAGTCGACTTCCATATCCACAGAAGACGAACAGCCCAGAAACGACCCCGTCCTCCTCCTGCTTAGCTGGACGTGGGAATATTGGCCTCTATGTATATAGAGGTAATGCTTGCGGAAAGGGCGAGGTTAGGAAACTGTTAATTTGTTTTAAACACCTAATGACCGTGAACACTGAGCTGCTGTTCTGCATTTACTACATTCCGACGCTACGCTGTAGCTTGCCTGTGGCTGAAGGTGGTGCTTCCTGTTTTCGGGGGAAACAAAAGCATGATTCATTTTTAAAAATTTAGCCCTGCGTCCTGACCTATGTTTTTTCAGGAGACGAGCAGAGAGCATTTGTGGGGGGGGGTCCTACGGGGATTGTTTTGTTTTTTGCGGGTTGTGAGACACTTTCTCACTTCTCAAAATGTGGCTTCGGGGCTCTTGTTTTTGATTCTGCTTTAGTGTAAGGTGACCTTACGCTTCATTGCTCATCTGGTCACTAACGGGTCATGTTGTTAGTTGATTGACGGCAGCTAGGGGGCAGTCCTGAGGCAGCTGCTGGGGGGGAGGGGGGATGGTGGGTGAGGTTTTGAGGGTCATTCCAGGTGCATGAGCCCCCCAGGTTATTTATTTCACATTTATTTATATTTATTCATTCTTGATTGCGCCAGTTTAGCTTTTCCTTACCATTAGCAAGAATGCTAGCATTTTAAAGAGTAGAGGTGAGAATGGCTGCATTGTGGCAGTCCAGGGCAAGAGCGCAGCGTAGCCTTTAGCGCCCAGCCGCCACCGTACTGCATGGCGCAAGCACTTGAGACGCAGCGCATCAGCGACAACGTGGAACATTACAGCCTCTGCATTACCATTATTTACAGGGCTCGTTTGCTCAGCAGTGCCCCTAGTGGTACACTTGGAACATGCAGTGTTGAGTTCAATGAAGTGGCTGTGGTTTAGGGTGCCCGCTCAGGTTCGAACCTTCAGCCCTGGGTCCAGGTCCAGGTCCCTGGGTAAAAATCCTGTCTTGCTACTGTACCAGGAGCTCGTGGTGTAGTGGGCTGGATGATATGGTACATATCTCCCCTTGTTTATTAATAGAAGCTAACTCACGTAGGGCCCCCCCCCCCCCATCCCTATCCCCGCCCAAGGTCATTACAACTCTGATTCCACGTGCTGATTTGACAGATAAAATTTGGCAGAACCCCGAAAGTCGGTTTCTGTTGTGAACTTCGCCGCGCAGCGACATACTGCCACCCCCCCCCACCCCCCCCCACCCCCCACCTCCCCGCTGCCAGGGCTGAGATTTATGGGAAATTACCGCTGGCTGGACGGGAGGGGGGGGGGGTAATGGCTGCTAATAATAGAAGGGAGCGATGAAAGAATCCCAGATGTTGGACGCGGCCGAGCCTCCGGTCTGCGTCTGCGTCACCGCCTGCGCCTGCGTCTGCGCCTGCGTCTGCGTCTGCGTCCGGTTTTCTCTCGTGTTCTGCTACTTGTTTTAAGCTGTAGGTACGCTCCCCGTATTGCAGTTCTCCCTCCAACACCCTCCCCCCAGCCCACGATTGAACCCCCCCCATGTTCTACGAACCCCAATATTTTTCTTACTTCTCGTGTGGTCATCCTAATGCTACGCTTCAAACTCTGTGTATTGTACAACATGGATGACAAACACAGCTTCCGCACACACACACACACGCACGCACACACACACATAAACACACATAAACACAAACACGCACGCACACACACACACACACACACACATAAACACGCACACACACACACACACACACACACATAAACACGCATGCACACACACACACACACACACACACACGCACACACACACACACATAAACACGCACGCACACACACACGCACGCACACACACACACACACCTGGTTATGAGTGCTTAGTTGTTTGTCGCTTGATTAGCTCTTGCATATTCAGTGACTCACTGATGTGAAACAATAAGGGCTTTCCTGCAAATAGGCAACTCAGTCAAATCAGACACTGAAGGCATTATCGCCTGAACTATGAAGTCTCTCAGCTGATGTGTCATAGAGGGAGCAGATAAAGCTTTATGAATAGAAGACCTTTTGCACTCAGTAGTGAGGATGATGAATGAGGTGGAAGTCTAGAGTAATGCTTAGGAGAAAAAAAATTCAGGATTTAAACACCCCAGGTTGGGCACTGGCATTGTACGCTGCAGCCTGACACTTTGCTGAAAATCCTTCTGTAAATATCTGGCTGAATACATGTATGTATTAGTTAGCTGTGCTAATCAACTTGGATTATGAAGAGTGTGAGCCATGCAAATAAATAAAATGCGAGCTAACGTTCAGTTGATCTCCCTAATAACAGAAAGTACTGTAAGCAAGGGGCTCTTTGAGAATGTAAGCCATGGACTCTGTGGAACGCACTCTCGATATGAGTAAACGGGGCGTCACTGAGTATCTGATTGGCTGAACAGGCCTGTGACAGACTGTGAGTGGGTGCTGTGATTGGATGAGCAGGCCTGATGTCATACAACACCTCCTGCTCTAAATCATGCGTCAGTTTACTCAGATGTGTTCACTGTAGGATTCTTATTGAATGTTATTCGAAATCTACCGTAAATATTTCAAGCTTAGATTTGCGTATTATAATTTTTATATTTGGATATGTGTACCACGCCTTGGATGTATGCAATATATTCTGAGGCAAAAATTGGTTCTGAGTCAACAGGCAAATGCTTACCGACTCAATAATTCATGACGGCAAAATACTTGTGTCAATCGGGGAACTGCAATGGTGTCCATTTAGCTTGGCAAGGACAAGAGGTCAAGAAAATCTCAGAGCTGATTTTATTGGAAATTAGATTTTTTTTTTAATGGATGCTTATCGATAAAAATATAGCTTAATTTAATTTTGATTTACTGTGCATAAGAGAAGGGGATGAAATGGGACAGCATATATAGGCATTTTAGGAATCGCTTAGGAGTCCTGTAACTCTTGAGTTTCCGGAACTTTCTCAACGTTCCCACTCGTCTGCTTCATTTTGGCGGCCTACACAGAGGCAGAGGTGAACAGTTTGGAGTTTGTCCAATCAGGAGCGCTCCCGCCAAAGCAAACAGTGCGAGCCAATCAACGAGTTTTCATTTAGTAGTATGCAAATGAGGTTTGTCACAGTCACGACCCTTCCTTCCCTGTTCAGTTTGCTGTTCTCTGTTCCAAACAGTCACGCAGATCACGGGAAATGTTCATTTCACTGTTATGCTCCCTGGCCATGAAATCACAACTGAATAAATTTAAAGACATCATAAATGATTATATACTGGATGAGTGCCGTTGATTTGGATTTTAAAGATGTTGTTTCACAGCTCATAGTAAGAGTTGGTAGACTGGAAAAAAACTGATAAAAAAGACATTTTGTATGACTTTTTATTTGTATATTCTTTATGATATATTGTGCTGTAATTCTGTACATGGTATTTTGTGTCATGCATGGTTTGTGTATGCACCAGCTAGCTTTTTTGCTGTTGCTCTGTGGAATCTGAGGCCAGAAGACACTTCTTGCACCTCAGAGGGATGACCTGGTAATATATAAATTAAATTGTGTGATAACTAAATTCCCCCGTGGCACAAAGTTTGGCCAACTATGCCAGATGTCCTTGGAATAGCTGCTAGAATAGTGACATAAGGCTCGTGGGTTTAAATCTCAGGTTGAGGGAGGGCTGGTTAAAGTTGAGTAGAGTTTTTTCTTATCTGGGTTACTTACACACTAACAGCGCTTGAGGTACCTGGCATGAACAAAAATGCCTTTTTGGAAATAGAAAGCACCGATCCACAGATGTTTCTGTCAGGGTGGTTTCAGTAGAAGAGCCGGAACAAGACTGCTAAGGGCACTGCTGTGTATAGAGTGTGTGTGTGTGTGTGTGTGTGTGTGTGTGTGTGTGTGTGTGTGTGTGTGAGAGAGAGAGAGAGAGAGAGGGAGTGGTTGTGTTTTCAAGTCAGTCAAACATAAGGGGAACAACAGTGTGACAAAATAATCTTCACTGCTTCTGATAAAGCACAGGTGTCTCGCACAAACAGTGATTGTCTTCACCCTTTAGGTGTGAGATTACGGGAATTTGCGATTAAAATGTTCCTAACTGAGCATTCTACTGCTGATGTCACAATCACTGCTGGTGACTGGCAAAGCAATGGAATGCCAGAACATTGACTTAGAAAAAAGAATTTTGAGAAAAAAAAAAAAAAAAAAACATTCCAAAAAACCTACTCTTCAAAGGGTTAATTGTTCTGTTTTGGTTGTTCAGCCACTAGGTCAGGAATCACGTCGAGCCACAGACACCCAATGCCACTGGTGAGACCGCAGCTAGACCAAATGTAGGGCAGGTCAAGCCTCAGTGGCAGGGCTGGAACTTAGAGAGATTTCCTTGAGGTGGCCGCACCTGAGGAGGTCCTCAGAGTCTCATGTATTGTACAGCAGAGAGAGGGGGCGCGGCGGGCCAGGGGTGGGGTGAAATGGGGTGAGATGTTGGTTTCCTGTAACCTGGGAGGGATGGTGTTGAAGCAGAAGATGTTGAGCTGTTGAAACTGAAAAGCCCCCCCCCAGCAGAAACCAAAAGACTGAAGAAACTTTGCCTCGGTTCCGTGTCCTACCTGTGCTGTGTGTGTGTGTGTGTGTGTGTGTGTGTGTGTGTGTGAGTGTGCGTGCGTGCACCTGTGTGTGTGTGCATGCGTGCGTGTGTGTGTGTGTGTGCATGCGTGTGTGTATGTGAGTGAGTGTGTGAGAAGGATGAGAATGGTGAGAAGGATAATGTTTATCAGGATATGACCCAGTGCTGTGTGGAAAAACACAGGCCCATTTTACATCGGGATCGATAGCTGCTTTGTGTCACAGATACACAGATCCAGTGATTTACTGTACTTAATACGGTGGGGCTTTTTTACAGCCAGACCACACCCCTTGAGCCCATTGCTTGTTGTAGGCTGACAGCTCAAAAAAAAAAAAAGTGCTGGGTGGAGGGGGGGGGGGGGGGGGGGGGGGGGGGGGGTGGGTGATGGGGGGTTGGGGGTCACGGAACGTCTAGGGTGGATGTGCGGAGTGCGACGTGTGTGTTTGCATCCCAGGATAAACGGCGGCCATTCTACGGAGGCAAAAGTAACGATGTCGCCGACAGCCGTTTCTGAGCCGTCGTCGCGGGACCCGCCGCTGTTTCGGCCGCTCCACGGTTTACCGCGGCCGGCCGTGCGGGTTGACCTCCGACCCCGCCGTCAGCGCTGACCCGTGATACGGC
The DNA here is from genome assembly GCA_025169545.1 of Anguilla japonica. NCBI lineage: Eukaryota > Metazoa > Chordata > Actinopteri > Anguilliformes > Anguillidae > Anguilla > Anguilla japonica. The sequence goes on from CM045885.1 coordinate 1,715,523, forward strand.
GGTTTTTTCTCTTTTTTTTGAGTCGGAGCGGGAGTTGCTCGCCGCTCCCTGGCTCTCCCGCGTGTCGGCTGCGCTCTGTCGCGTCGGGCGATTCGCCGCGGCCCCTGGGCGGTTGACTCGGCTCATACATCACAGCGGCCTGTCTGGCAGCGGAATTACATCGCGCTAATTAGAGAGCGAGGGACACGACTTAATTACATTTACCACAGGCCGCCCCCCCCCCCGCCCTCCCACCCCCCCCCCCCCCCCCCCCCCGAAGGGGCTTATCCACAAGGCGCACGTGGCAAGGACAGCCCGACAGCGGGTGATCTGTTCCATCCGTAACGACGGAAATTAACCCTCTGAAGAGTACTAGGTTTTTTTTTCCGAACGATTTTTTTATTTATTTTTTTCTAAATTGTCAGTGTTCTAGAACTCCGTTTGTCTCTCAGTCACCAGTAGCGATTGTGACATCAGCGTTAGAATGTTCACGTGGGAACATTCTGATCTCGTCTTTGTGACCTCACGCCTCAGAGTGCTGAAAGGTCACCGGCCGTGGGGTTCTGGAACAAAGAAATATGAAGTGTGCGCAGGGAGGATAAAGAAAGCTCGGAGAGCCTCGCTCTCTCAGGATCTTGCTCGCATGGTATTCAGGGGAATTGCAGTTTCTGACGGACTGTAGTGCTCGATGCCAGTGTGTTATTGTCAGGTACAAATAGACTCTCCCTACATCGTTAGATCACACCCATCGATTTTGGATTTTGCCTTCACTGCAGTGATTTCTTTACATTGTCTCGTAAACTACTAAAACGAGGTGGCAATTGCCAAGCAACGATCCAGCAGTCTTTTTTAATCTTCCAGGTCCCTTTAAGCACCTAAGAAGTGGAGAGGAGTTTTACTGGTGCTGTAAAGAGAGTCATTTCAGTAAGGTGTTCTAGCCTTTGGGACAAAAACCGCATGTGATGATTCTTTAATGTATAGTGGCATGCAGACAGCTGAAAAGCATCATATTTTAAATGCAGAAGATCCTGCACCACGTAGCCATTTCACTGTTATAGGCAGTAAATATATGGAAGCGGTATACAAAAGTCTGCACATCACCTATAAATTTAACAGTAATTGAACTGCCAAAAGAAGACTTCACTTTTATGTGCGCAATTTATCTATGATTCAGGACCTAGGGATCAATCATTCCGATAACTGAGGATATCGTAGTTTGAATAAGCACGAATGCACAGATGACTGCAGTGTCGTACGAGCTCTCGGGAGAATGCGAGCGCTCTGCTTCCTGTCTGAAAGGGGCTCGACGGCGCAAAGCTGTGGCTGATTAGCGAGCAGCAGCAGCAGGCTGTGAGCAGAGGGTGAAGCGTTCGGGGAGCATCGCCCCTCACCACTGCTGGGGAGCCGCACATGGGGCTAACGTGTGCTGCTGACGTCACTCTGCTACAGACGGGGGGGGGGGGGGGGGGGGGGGGGGGGGGGGGGGGGGGGGGGGGGGGGGGGGGGGGGGGGGTAGCTCTGTTACATCTCTGTCAATGTGCTGGTGAGTCATCACAGGTCTCCTCCCCCCTTCTCAAAGACTCTCTCTCTCTGTCTCTCTCTCTTTCGCGCTCACTCTCTCTCACACACACACAGACACACGCACACGCACATGCAAACACGTACACACATACACATGGACGCACACACACACACGCACACACAAACATGCACACATGTACACATAGACGCACACTCACACACACACACTCACGTACGCACAGACACAATCACACAGCCCCATCCTTCCTGACCTACCAGCCCCCTCCCCCCCCCCCCCCCCCCCCCTTCCCCCTCTGTCTCCTTGCAGCATGCGCTTGTGACGTCAGGTTGCCAGGCAACCTCTCAAGCAAACAGAATCCCTCTCCGTTGAAGAGGGGAGGCCCCCAGACCCGTTGTTCTGCACGTGCCCAGAACATCCGCAGCCCCCCCCCCCCTCCTCCCCCCCCCCACCCCACCCCCACTCCCACCCCCACCCTCACCCCGCACACAAACACTATCACCCCCTTCTCCTTCAGATAACATTAATTAATTCAGCCCCTATGCACACTGACTCCAGACCAGTTTGCGCACATAACCATAACGGTTAGTTTCTCAATTAGGGGTGTGTGTGTTAGCTGGTCTGGGATCAGCCGTTTTGGGGACGGGGAGTACCAGTGACGCCATACACTTCCAACCAGATCAGATCAGATCAGGAAGGGCTGTCCTGATGACCAGCCTGCTCCCTCCCACCCCCCGCCCATGCCCCCCTCCCCCCCCGCATCTCTTATCTCTGAGCGCGCTCATAACAGCGTCCCCATTCCTGTTATCGCACGCCGCCTGTGGTCTCCCGTGTCGTCTGGCAACCAGGAGGGGGCTGACACACTGGGGGGGGTTGGGAGGGGACGAAGGCTCAAACGATTACACTCTGCTGCTTGTGAAACCCACGATGAATGAACCTGCAGCTCCAGCGTTCCCACCCCTGCAACAGGCATTTAGGAAAGGGGGGGGGGGGACGTATTAGCGCCAATTAGCACACATTTTTTTTGTTTCTGTTCGCTTGTTGCTTCTCGTTCAGGAGAGAGATGGGCTGTTATTTTATGATGGGACCCCCCCCCCCCCCTTCCCGATCCTCAGGTCGTGACGGTCGGCTCCGCCGCCCCTCCCCCGCTGCTTCGCCTCCGCTGCTCGTTGTTCAGTCTCAGTCCCGCCGCCGTTGCCGCTTGACGGCGGGGGCGATGGCGCGGGCTCTTAGGCTCCGCCTCCATCAGAGCGCCGTCACGGCCGGGGGTTCCTGCTCTCGCGTTAAAAAAAAAAAATCTTAATTTTCCCGAAAAAAAACGTCAAATCGCGTCACCTTACGAACTGCAATCAAAAATAATAATAATAAAATTCAATTATGAAGGACATTTTAAAATCATGAATTTTCATTCAGGGCATTACTGCATACGCCTAAGAACAAAAACTGCCTTAGACTGATTTACAATCCAATTTTAATGCCAGGCTATAACCGGCCCCATACGATTAAGTCCGTGAATATTAAAAGATAAATGCTGCGGTATTAAATCTCTGTTCGACACATGTACTGTATTCTAATTTGCTCTGTATGAAGGTGACCATGTTACACTGTAGATTATTTTGACGTATTTCTCTTCACACTTAATGTGCACTGATTTGTGTTGCGACGTATTTGCTGACTCCTCTGTCTTTTTAATGTAATTCCTCTCCTGGATCAATTTGGACAGGAACGAAATAGATTGGCCATGTTTCCTTTGATTTTAGGAAAGTGCATTATTCACTGGGGTTAACAGTAATTTCAAACATAGTTTATTGGAACACACACGATGGTGTGTGTGCGTGTGTGTGCATGTTTGTGTGTGTGTGTGTGTATGCACATGTTTTTTGCATTTGCTTACATGCATGGATGCTCATGTGTGCACATGTGCATGTGTGTTTGTGTGTGTGTTTTGTGTGTGTGTGTGCATGAGTGTTTGTGTGTGTGTGTGTGTGTGTGTGTGCCTGTGTGTGTGCGTGCTTGTTTGTGCTTGTTGGGTGGGGGTGGGCACTGCTGGTTTTTTTAATGTGGACTTTATCAGTGTAAAACATTTGGATAAAGATGATACTATCATTTCATTATTTCGTATTTCAAATGAGCAACATTAGCCCTTCAGAATGATCCTTGTCGCTATGACGCGGCTTGTTTGTGCGTGTTCAGACTGCGTGGGGCTTCCCCGTGACGGCTCCGGGGTCATTGCGTGAGTCACATCCGCTGGACAGTGGCAGACCGCTGTCTGCTAGCCGGGAATGTACCGCCAGCGAAGCCAAAACGCGCTGTCACAGGCACGCCCGCAGTCTGCAGCTCGCCGAGCTGAACCAGAACCTCAGCATTGACCCGTGGGGTCAAACTGTAACATTCCCACAATGCAATGTAAGAATGTAATTAGCTACATTATGCATACACCAATGTGTGTGTCAATGCTTGTTCCGTTCATATTATTAGCTTATTTTGTGTATGTGAACATGGCTTTAGATAACTCTATTATTGCCACTGTGGTTGAGATAAAATAACTGCTTTTCACTAATTCAAAACTAATGAAAATTTTTAAAAAGATTTTGAATATACCTGATAGGGCCTACTGTTTTTTCCCATTTAAAGTACTTTGTAAAATTATTAATTTTTTAAACTGCCACCCCTTTCTGATGAAGTGTTTGGTTATCCCTGTGCTAACAGATGTCTCATATAAGTCAAATTATGCCTTTTTCTGTTTCACATCTGGGTGCTGCCTACAGAATGTTTTTATTGAATATTCACCAGTGCATTCATTGGGGCATCATGATTGCAAAACCTTCAGGCTGTTTGCAAAAAAGTAGCTCCACCAGGACTCTTAATTGCGTCAATTACAAGCTGTATCTGGCCAAAATAAACAAATAAATAAAACAAGACGAATGTGGACAATTTTACAGACTCAACCAGTCAAACGTCAAAACATTTTACGACTTCCATACGTCTTCTAGCATTCGAGCGAGCAAGGGGATTTGAAAGAGGACATTGATTTTAAAGGTGAGTAATGGGATGATCGGGCATTACACATGAACATGTCCGCTGGTGCGTGTCCGGCTGCTCAAATTAAGCCGGCGAGATTTATCGCCGTGCTTAATTCGAGAAAATGTCAAGGCCTAACAGCCGGGGCGAGTGTATTGATTCGACTTAGGGTCCCGCAGGAGAAGGAGTTACACTGCCTGTAAAAATAAAAGAGAAGTGACACCTGGACTGTTAGAAGGGCAGATTTATACCTCTCAGCTTTGAAAGGGTGTGCGGTGGCATAACTGCAGGATCTCTGAGGGGTTGTTGAGCGCTATCGTTGAGCGCTAACGTTAAGCATTATCATTGAGTGCTAAAGTTGAGCGTTGTCATTGAGCGCTAATGTTGAGTGCTAACATTGAGCGCTATCATTCAGTGCTAACGTTGAGCACTATCATTGAGTGCTAACGTTGAGTGCTAATGTTGAGCGCTATCATTGAGCGCTCATGTTAAGCGTTGTCATTGAGCGCTAATGTTGAGCGCTAATGTTGAGTGCTAACATTAAGCGCTATCGTTGAGCGCTAACATTGAGCGCTAATGTCTCCCTTGGCCTCCTTGGTTCACAGATCCATCTGGTCACTCCATCGATTAGCCTGTAGGCGCCTGGGGTGGATTTATGCCATGTCTGTGAGTGTCTGTGTTTTACGGGCCTGGGCAGGGTGAGGCATGACCTGGGGGAAGCAACGGCGACAGGCAGCCGCCATGGCAATCTGCACCCCCCCCCCGCCACCCCCCTCCTCGGTCTGCGATTTACTGCACGGCATTCAGAAAATTTACTCTTTTAAAAATGTATTTCTTTCGGCTTTTTCAGCTGTACTGGAAAAGACAGCATAGAGAGACCGAAAGAATGGAGAATGAGAGAGAGGGAGAGACATGGCCGTGTGGCGGGGTGTGAACCACTGACATCGCAGCTCGTAATGAGCATGTGGTCAGTGTTCTACAGGCTACGCCGCAAGACTCGACCAAAGCCGCTCGTCTTAAGCAATGGTGGAAACACACATATTATTTAACTGTCTAAGTGACAACAGGAAGCAGATGTGTTGGTTGATACAGTTATATTGGATGAAATGTGTTATGTCTTTATTTTTTTAACCAGCTAAATGTGTAACTAAACTTATTGAGACTAAACTGAATGTTGCTTTTGTTCCGTATGTTGTTGAAATAGACTGCAATGGAATATATAAATCGGAGAGTTTGAGAAAATTCCCTCAACTGTTCTGGAAGGAACACTAACATACCTCTGTTGAACCTTAGTAGCCGTGTTTACTGTTGTCTTATAACGGCAACTCTTTTCAGTTCCGGAAACAAACACACTCCCCAACTTATTTTGCGCTGAGATGTATTATACCTAATCTTATTTAGCGGTTGGTGAAATGCTGTAAGTATATGCATTAAATACATTTAAATGCATTACAATAGACGAAAGGAAGGTGGGTGGTACAGCATGATTCATTTGAATCTAAAACTTAACGAAATTACTACTGATACACTCGTCGTATAATAGAAAAGAGGAAGGAGAGAACAATGGCGAGAGGATATTTGGTACAGGAAGAGGGTTTATAATGGGTTACTGATTTATGGGAAACTGCTCTCGGCTCAATTTTCTCTCATCTGGGTGAAAGAAATTCAACAAGAAGCAGCGATATTTAATCACCGGCGAGCACATTATGAAGCAGCAACAAAAAAAAAATCTTTTCCACATTTGTAATGGTGACTACGACAGGCTGCCATAGGAAGGCAGGGGAGCATATCATCCAATCAGCTCCTTGGAGATGACCTGATAAGGGTCACGGTTGGTCGCTTCGTGGAGGGGGGCGTCTGTCGTGATGTCGTTTTCAATGGACAGAGACCTGATTGAAATGGGTCGGGTCACACGATGGATCCGGTGGTGTCCTTCTGGTGACGTCGTCTGTTCTCGAGACGTGCTTGCAGTTCACCGGTCATGATCAAGAGCGGTGAGAATAGCCTACAAATGGTCCCCATTAACTGTCCTAATTAAAGGACAGTGGTTTGCCGGCTTTGTTCATCAATAATTACCAACAGGGCCCTGTATATATCTGTCCACGTAACAATATTCTGTGCAACTTTTATGATGTTTTTTATTATATGTTTATTCATTCTATGATCATTACGTTGTACAGCTCTTTGTACCTATGTTTGTATAAGTGCTATATAAATAAAGTTATATATTATGATGATGATGATGATAATAATATGTTTTTGTTTTTTGGGAGCCTCTCCAGGGGAAAGCTGTGCTGCTTACAGCAGTCTTTTCTCTATCTCTTCAGAAATAAATCAGATTCTTTTTTTTCTGTGTTGCTTCTCCTAGACCCCCTGAGGACAAATTAAGAGCAAGGGCATAGACAATCTAAGACAAATCTTGGACACTTTGAGAAGAATAGGAAATGTAGGAGTTTTCACACACGCGCACACGCACACACACACACACACACACATGCGCACACAAACACGCACTCACACACAAACAGACACGCACACACACACTCACACACACGCACACACACACACACGCACACGCACACACACTCACACTCACGCACACACAAACACGCACTCACACGCAAACAGACACGCACACACACGCACACGCACACACACACACTCACACTCACGCACATCCACATACACACATACACACGTTTCGCTTATAGATTTCTCCCGGGATGTCCCTGGGTCTTGCTGTTATTAATTTCAGGCTAATAAAAAGCAGTGAAGTGAGAGTAAATGGAGAACGTTGCAGGAGCTCGTGTTGTTATCTTAGCGAGGAAAGCAAAGGGGTTTTTTTTTTCTTCTGAGGAGCGCAATTTGAGAAGTATGTGAAAATAAATCTCACATGGGTGTTGAATAGAACTTGTTTTTGTCTGGGAGATGTGAATGGGATAAGGAGGAGGTTTTGTATTGAATTTGCCTTTCGTCTGGCATCTGAAGCATGCAGCTATTATTGCGAATGCATTTCACAGCGATGTCCCCGTAGCACGTTTGTCATTTCCTCAATTACAGTTGGTTTTTTAAAAAGATTTTTTTTTAATACACATTTTAAATATTTACCTTGTTTTTTTTTTTTCCAAATCGTAGAACTGCTTTCTGTTTGTGCCTGCATTGTCACTCACAGTGCAATGCCATGGTGAAAACAGGCATTGATTCTCAAACGGAGCGTGTGCTGCTGCACAGCAAGACGTTCGATTTTCTGTCCGACTGTAACATCCAGACATGTTAACGTTCGTGTCAGTGGTGTTTAATTTTTAAAGTACAGAAACCATGCGCTGTATGAGCGTTAAACGCTCTTTTTTTCGGCTGCAGTTGGCCAATAAAATGAATCCAAGGAGAGGATGTGGCGGGAGGTTCATGCATTTTACGGGACTGAGCAAATCTAATTTCCGCTGAGCTCCACCAACGATTTGGTCCCTTTTCAACGGCCATCAAAATTAAATTTCTTATGACTTTTTGTTTTTGATTGGACTTTAACAAACTTAAATCCCTGCAGAGGAAAAATATCCTGGATTACTGTGGCAGAGAATCTAAAATGAATGGCACACAATTGTGGCCCAGTAAACATCTCTCTCTCTCTCTCTCTCTCTCCCTCTCCCTCTCTCTCCACAGACAGGAAGCTGTGTGGGTGTGGCATAACTGATCAGGGATCAGAGTGAGGGCCTTGTGGGAGGTGACCCCTGACATCGGAGGATTAGGGGGCTCCGCGTCCTGCCCCCATACTCCCCTCTGCCCTGCTCGCAGGGCGGCTCTGGGACGATGCTGACCCCCCCCTCCAGCTCCGGTTTGAACCGCACCCAGGGATAACCAGCACCCCCCCGCTGCCCCCGCCGCCCCGCCACCCCGCCAGCGCTGCCGCCAACATGGGGGACGGGAGCTGGGTGTGCCTGAGCCCCGCCGAGTTCAGCCAGCTGCAGCAGTACAGCGAGTGTGAGTACCCATAATGCCCTGCTGCAGCAGTACAGCGAGTGTGAGTACCCATAATGCCCTGCTGCAGCAGTACAGCGAGTGTGAGTACCCATAATCCCCTGCTGCAGCACTACAGCGAGTGTGAGTACCCATAAATCCCCTGCTGCAGCACTACAGCGAGTGTGAGTACCCATAATCCCTGCTGCAGCAGTGCAGTGAGTGTGAGTACCCATAATGCCCTGCTGCAGCAGTACAGCGAGTGTGAGTACCCATAATGCCCTGCTGCAGCAGTACAGTGAGTGTGAGTACCCATAATGCCCTGCTGCAGCAGTACAGTGAGTGTGAGTACCCATAATGCCCTGGTACAGCGAGTGTGAGTACCCATAATCCACTGCTGCCACAGTACAGCGAGCGTGAGTACCCACAAACCCCTGCTTCAGCAGTGCAGCAAGTGTGAGTACCCACAATCCCCTGCTGCAGCAGTACAGCGAGTGTGAGTACCCACAATCCCCTGCTGCAGCAGTACAGCGAGTGTGAGTACCCACAATCCCCTGCTGCAGCAGTACAGCGAGTGTGAGTACCCACAATCCCCTGGTACAGTGAGTGTGAGTACCCACAATCCCCTGCTGCAGCAGTACAGCGAGTGTGAGTACCCACAATCCCCTGCTGCAGCAGTACAGCGAGTGTGAGTACCCACAATCCCCAGTGCTAGTCGAAGAAGACCTCTGTATTGACGATTTCTGGACATAAATCCCTCTGCTTGGTTCAGCAGTGTGTGTAACAGCCCATTGTGAATAAATCTTCAGTGTGGGGTCGTAATAAATAAACACGTCTATAGAGTGTTACTTTCCCGCCCACCGCAAAAAAAATGCGACTGAAAAGGAAACTACACAACAGATGTTTGTGCTGTCCAGCTCTCGCTAGCCAACAGTGCTGAATGCTCTGGAGAGCTCCATGATGTCAATGTCTGCCCTGTAGTTTCTTTTTTTAGCAATATCGTAAATCTGAGGATTAAAAAAATTTTAGATTTATTTTTTTAAGCCCACAATCCTTACTCTCATAAATAATGTGCATGAATGCCTGTGGTGAAAATTATGCCGGAATCTTCCTTTCCACCAAGGTCCATGACTGTCAGAACAGCTTCCACTGACCCGGAGTCTGAAGCAGGAACTCCTTTCAAAAAGAAATAAAAAAATTTAAAAATGTTGCCATCAGGCGACATGGTAGCATGTCAAAATGAGCTTCTTCAGCTATAAATGGCCAAGGACATAAAGCATAAATGATATGTGTGTGTTTAGTACTGAGTCACCTGCCCAGCTATTTTCTGACAAATACAGTAAAAACAGAGTGGGAAGAAATAATGTTCAGCATTTGTTCTGTGTACTGGCCAAACTGTGCACATTAAAATTGCCAAAATTGTGCAAAAGTTAGGGAGTGGGGGTGGGGGGAGGCATTTTTAGCAGCTGCAATAATACCATTCCTTTTTCAGAAAAAAAAAAAAAAAAAAAAAAAAAAACGGCCCTGGGGTATTTTTAGCTCTCGCTTTTGAAGGAATTACGTCAGAAGTGTGTTCCGCTCGTTCCCCCGAGCGGAGAGACTAATTGCGCGGCATCAGCGATGCCGTTTTGGAATGTCGTGTTCTTGTCATCATCGCCCGCTTCGTTAGAGACCGCGCGGTTGCGGCACCTCCGCCGACGTTCGGCGCGAATATTAAATTAAGACGCGCTCTGAACGGGACGCGCTGTCACTTCCTGGAACGTGATGTCTGAAGGTGGCATTATTACAGAATAAATTATTATGAATCTGAATTTCGCAAAACTGAAGGCGGCGGATGTGCGCGCTTCAGGAAATCATTGCACATCGTGATGGGTCTTCAACGTTAAGCAACACTCCTAAGCTTTTAAAGAAAGGTTTTGTGTGCATTTGCACATGTATGTATGTATGCATTTACAAATACACGCAAGCATACATGCATACATACATACATACAAAAACAATTATGGGAAATTTGGCTTTTCACATATGAAAATCATAATTTCACATGTAAATTTAACATTTTCACGTGTGAATTAAAATATTCATGCATGAAAAGAAAATCCAATCTCGTGTGGAAATGTCCCGCATGTGATTGGCTTTTTTCACGTGAGAGTTTGGCTGGTGAAACAGTGGACTGAGAATTTTTTTTTTTTTTTGGTGTGTGTGCTATTGATATGAGATGCATGAACAGAGAATAGCGACTGAACATAATCAATTGGCAATTTAATGAAAGACTGCTGACCCCTCAACAGCACTACGAACTGCCTACGAAGCAGGTTTGAATAACAGCATCTTTTGGACACTATAAAACTGAAAAAGAACAGCACGTCAAAAAGATGAGTAGAACAGTATTTCATAGGTAACCAAGTCTCTCAAACGGAGGGTTTTTTTTACTGGATTTTAAAAATTAGTTAAATGACAGATAAGAGGCAAACAACCGCTTGATATAATGCCGGTGACTGGAACCAGGATGTGCAGAAGACAAACTGTACAGGAGGGAATTGCTGTTCTTTCCAGCTCTCCAAAAAGCACTCAGGGTCAGCTCCTTCTCCCAGATTCATCTTCTCTTGACACCAGAGAATGGACATTTAATCTCAAACCTCCAATGAGATACATACGTGAAATTGAAACTCTTTGCGCTCGTAGATCATTTGTTCTTAATTCCTCATGGCACCATTTTAAAAAAACACTTCAGTAGCAACACAGCCTGGAAGAGCTGTGAGACAAGTCCGGAGAGGGCAGTAATGATTTCAAATCGTAAAAAAATCCCAGTAAAAAAGAACTCCACTGACATCGGCCTGTCTCCAGGACAGGCACCGGGCACCGTCAGCAGCAAAGTGAGGTCCAGTAAATCTTTACATCATTAAACTCCGGCCCATTTCCAGGGGTGAATCAGAGAAAACTCTGCCTCACACGTCATGGTGACGCAATTATGGATTTAGCATTTTCTAAATTTACTATGGCGTCTTCAACAAGGGGGAAAGACTGCATTTAAATTTTACAGAAGTGACAGAAAATTAACCAGACCCTGGAGTGGAGCTGAGAGGGGAGAATAGGGAGGGGGCCCCTAGAAGTGGTGTGTGTGTGTGTGTGTGTGTGTGTGTGTGTGTGTGTGTGTGTGTGTGTGTGTGTATGTGCGTGTGTGTGTGTGTGTATATGTGTATATGCGTGTGTGTGTGTGTGTGTGTGCGTGTGTGTGTGTGTGTATGTGTGGTGTGTGTATATGTGTATATGCATGTGTGTGTGTTTGTTTGTGTGTGGTGTGTGTATATGCATGTGTGTATGTGTGCATGTGTGTGTATATGTATGTATGTGTGTGTGCGCGTGCTGGGCTCAGTGGCAGTTTTCACACCTGATGGTGAAGGTGCAGGTGACAGGTGAGGAGGAGGCCCGTGGGGTAGGACACCTGTCTGAGCGCGGGGGCAGGATTAACATCTTCCAGGGAGAAAACACACAGTGCCGTCTAAAGAGGTGCAGGTGCCAGCAAAACCATCTGCGGCAGAGCTGCGTCTTATTCATTTATTACCATGCTTTGCATTGAAATGCACCTCCTTCATAACACCTTGTGCTAACTTGTGCTAAGAGTAGACTTGACCTAACTCATGTACACACACAGTAAGAATGAACTGCACCTGTAGTTGAATGACAACCCTTTGCGAATGAATACCATCCATCTTGTGCTCTCAAAAACTAAAATAAAACAAGCTGCAAGTTGGAAAAAGAAGCTGAGAGAACGCATATGTGTCCGTACCAGAGAAACCACAGGCATCTAGTCTTTTGGTAATCAGAGTCAGGAAAATGGCGAGCATTGTTCAGCTGAATGGCCTGTTCTCATGTTATGTTATGTTATGTTAAGTTATGTCACTTAAAGCTACTACCAAGAAAAGTCTTAGGTAGCTTGATAAGCGGGTTGAACTGTGAGTTTTAAAAGGACCAGTCAGTTTGTGATGTCATAAAATAACCTCAAAAGGCCCTCAGCGATTGGCCAACTAGCAGGTGGCTGCGGAACGCCCAGCTAAGCTTGCTCCAGCACTGTTTCCAACACTGCTAATGAGGAAATGTGCCTGTTAATGCAGGGGTCTGCACCTCTGGTCTCACTGGGAAATGCGGGTTTGCTGTTTTTGCCACTCAGCAGTTCATTGATCGATTAAAGCAATGGATTACCCGATTAGCTCTCCACGCCAGGGACCCGTGTCACGCAGGAGGATTGCTGAGTTGGCTGGATGACTGCACTGAATAAGACCCAGAACAGCCCTTTTTTTAAATTATTTTTTTTTAACTTCAGGTCATGTTCCAGATTTGGGAGGGTTCTGGGTTTTACTCAATGCAGTTTATCCAGTGAACTCAGTCATCGTGCTTCGTGAAATAGGGCCCAGGTCTCATTGGCCTGAACTGGTTGCCTGTATTAATTAGAATATAGAAACCAGCAGGCCCTGTGGCTGCCCTGGATCGATTTCCAGTCAAGCAGTGTAAGAACACAAAAAACTCAAAAGGTCCCTACTCATGCACAATAAAAATCCCATTGTCGGCATTGCTTTGCCACTGTGGTATACAGTTCTGGGGAACTCCATCTCTTCGCAAATGCTTGTTCAATGTTGATGGATATTTCTTTACTATGGAGGGAAAAAAGTGTAAACCGCCAACATTTGCATGAGCATGCACCTTAAATGTCTAATGACCACACCCCTGGTAACCCTTTAAAGTGTGAGGTCACAAATATGTGATGTGAATGTTCTTAACTGAACATTCTAAAGCTGATGTAACAATCACTACTGGTGACTGAAATCTATTTCAGTTATAGAACACAGGACTTCCAGAAAAACTACTCTTCAAAGAGCTAAAAAAAAAAAAAGGCAAAACCCCACTCCTAACTTTGTTTTTATTTTTGATTTCCTCTGTCTGCCTCGTTCTCAGATTCCACAAAGAAGCTGAAAGATGTCCTGGAGGAGTTTCACGGAGACGGAGTTCTCGCCAAATACAACCCCGAGCAGGTACAGCGTGTTCGCCGCATCGCTGAAAGGCCAAGCCTCAGCCATTTCACATTATTAGCCTGTTCAGAGCCAGCCTCTCACACAGGGTGAAAGTCTAATTGCAGCCCCCCTCCCCCCCACTCCCCCCTCCCTTGTTCCCACCTATAGAACTATAGAATGGGGGTGTCAGATTTCACCTGCACACTTTGTTCCTCAGGCCTGACTCATAATGAGGTCATAACGTACTCTGTGTTGCTACGGCAATAAGAGCATCCAGGTCCTGACGCAATGCCTCTTATTTTTGTGGAGATGCCCCACCCCCTACCCCCCTGCACACACACACACTACTCACACCCCCCCCCCCCCCCCCCCCCCCCCCCGCCCCCCCCCCCCCCCCCCCCCCCCCACTTGAATAACGACCCCGTCAGCGTGTGGTGCTGTGTAACCCGATGCTAGGCTCCATCGGGGGCAGAATTACTGTCAGCGCTGTCAGGAGATCCAAACCCGCCAAACCCGCCAAACCCGCCAAACCCCCCGCCCAGATCACAGAAAAGACCGGTGGCGTTTCACCATCGTCAATCAAGCCGGCCCACGGCTCGTACATCCAAACTCCCATCCTCGTTCCTCCCGTCGTCAATCCCGCCGGCCCGCCCTCGTCCTCCAAACTCCCATCCTCCCCTCCTCCCCTCCTCCTCCCCTCCTCCTCCCCTCCTCCCTCATCCCATCCTCCTCCCTCCCTCCTCCCTTCCTCCCCTCCTTCCTCCTCCCCTCCCCCTCCTCCCCTCATCCCCTCATCTCGTCCTCCTCCTCCTCCCTCCTCCTCCCCTCCTCCTCCTCCTCCCCTCCTCCTCCCCCTTCCTCCCCTCCTCCCCTCCTTCTCCCCTCATCTCGTCCTCCTTCTCCCCTCCTCCCGTCCCCAGCGTCTCTGAGGGAGGCCCCAAAAAGGAGGCGACGTGTCATCTGCGCTTCTCCTGATTGCCGCTGCGGCTGGTGGTCATGGGTTAGTAGTCCTTCATTATGAACGAGTGAGGCCTGGTCGGGTTATAAACGCTGAGAACTGGAGGCACAAACACCGTTCCCTAAACCGTCAAACCTTCTCCGCTGCTTTGGTGCACTGATCTCCCCAACAGGGAACACTCAGTCAGTGTAGGTATGAGTGACTGGCACAGCCCAGGCCATAATTATTCCATCATGGGGGTGGTCCCTCATGGGGGCGGTCCATCATGGGGGTGGTCCATCATGGGGGTGGTCCAGCAGCTTGACAGCTCTGAACGTCTAGAGAGCTGAGGGAGGGGAACGACTCTTCTACGGCACATTTTCCCACACATGGCCGGTCCTTTAGGGGTCTTTCTGCTGATGGCAATATAATAGGCCCCTACTCAGTTTAGAGAGGAAGAAACGAAAGCAGATTGGATTGAAATGGATTCAGGGCGAGGAAGCCAAACTCAAGTCCCAGAGGTCGGAAGTGTCTGCGGGCTTTCGCGGTTCTCAATCAATCCGCCAGTTTCTACATGGGAAAAAAAATGCAGGCGTGTGCAAACCTTGCTGTCGGACACCCAGAGCTGCTTGCTAGCATAAGCACACCGGAATAGATTTTGGAATATATTTTAATTGTACTGCATTCAGACCTATACGTTCTGATTGAGGGCCACCAAAACTCTGGAGAGCACAGTATAACGTTCAGTGTAAAATATACTTTTACGGAGTACATGCGGTGCCAGACTGTCAGAGTTAAATTAAAACTGGACGTTTTACTGGGTGAAGGAAGCCTAAATGCAGTCTTTGGAGTATTTTTATGAAGGGCCACAGTCTCTCAGGGGTTGGGCTTTATAATTTCCTTCCAATCAGTGGCCAGTTTAGGCCTTGGAAACAAGGTGTTCGGGGCTCTTCAGCCAATCAATGATGATTAAGCTCTTAAGTGCAGGAATACACCAAAAGCCGGGAGACACATCGGCCTTCCTGGGAGTGAGTTTGAGACCCCTGGTCTGTATGCAATGCCTGAAGGGTTTCTGTGACATAAGAGAAAAGGTGAATGTGTGGCATATGGCAGCACTAGGATCTTTTGCCATTTTTATATTTCCATAACCCGTTGTGTAGGCGCCTACACAGGAAGTGGCTTCGGCTGAAACTTGGCTAACTACCGTTTCCACCAACTAGGGACACTTGCAGTGCTTTTTTTAAGTGCCCAAGTGTGGCGTTTTCTGTACAGTGTGACGTTACCAATAAATTTCTCTCAAAGGCGATTATGACTGGCTTTAAAAAATAATAATTTTGTAATGGGTCTTTACTTGTTTGTTCTGGCTCAAATCTCCACTGGGCCCGATTGATTGGTTCAGCAGGCACTCTGCATGTCTGATGGAGATGACCAATAGGGGACCAGCTCTGAGAAAAAGGATCAAAAATCACATATGCAGTTAATCCAGGCGCTCCTCTGGTGCAGACAAAGCTGGGCTGCCCAACTCCTGGCTTGAAAAAACTGTGAACACGTGATGCCTAGAAAATTCTTGGCAGTGGTATTGCCAACTATGGAGAAGAAAAACAACAATGTGTGATAACAAGATAACAAATGTGTGACAACAAGTTCCCAAAGTGTTCAGTGTGAGTTTGGCAATGGCCTGAATGATTGAGATGAAACATCATTCATACATTGGACCTTGGATGGAATCACTGGAAAGTAGAGTGAAACGAGTATAAAAGCTTTATTCAAGAATACGGAACTACCGTACACCAATTGCTAAGCGGTTTAAAATCACGTTTACAAAGCATAGCATATTGCACTGCATTTGACTGTGATGAATATAATTGGAAAATGAGGTATTGCACTTATAACACCGTTATTACAATAAATAATTTGCACATATATAGCATATAACATGTTTATAAACACCTATGTCAGGGTATGAACTTAGGGAAAACCCCAGGGATCATCCTCGTGGGGGTCATGCAGTTGCCATGAAGACTGAGGGCGGGACTTACTCTCTCAATTCCTTCCCCTTGACCAATGAGATTGGTTGATTGGTTGATTGATTGATTGACTGAATTTATTTTATGCTCATCAGAAAAGTACAAGAAGAAGTTCAAGCAGGATCATCATGTATCAGTCTTAAAAAGCTATCAAGTATAACACGAAACAGCTAAAAACCTGGTTTCCACTGTGGTCCTTAAAGAGTTGGGGGGGAGGGGGACATGACAATTTGCCATGCATCCATAGTTTAACAATAACGTCAATATCCTACGATCAATTACAGTTTGCAAATGCACACCATCCTAATTCAGTGGAACCAGCCACAACGACACTGCACAAGACTTAACCACCCTCTCTCCCTCTCCACTCCCCTCACCACCCCCCCACCCCCCACCCTTATGGCCAATCAGAAGCAAGACGTTCTCAGCCAAGTAAGCCACCTCAGTGTGGAATCTGCATGAGCTGTCAATCTTTGTCTTACAGACCTGCATGCCCTGACGTGACCTGCTCATGTCCCCATCCTGTTGTTGGAAAAGAGAGAGAGAGAGAGAGAGAGAGAGAGCGAGCTCTCCTCTCGGTCGGGGTCAGAGGTCACCGGTTGCCCGGCCGACGGCGCTTCTGTGTGTCTGCCATTCATCATTGTGTGCTCCTCAGGGCTCTAAACATCACGGCGGCGTTGTGGGAATGTTGTGCGTGCTAACCTTCCGGTTCAAATTTATCATTTGCGCGTTTGCGTTCAGTTTTTTTGTTTTTGTTTTTGGTCGTGTCCATTTGATTCATTCAGCCCATGCAACATGATGGTGGACGGTCCCAGAAACACCCTCTCTTCTTGGCAACATGCATTTCATTATCCTCTGAGACGGCTGTGCTAAAACACGTCTGAAGAAGGCTGCTCTCTCGCCATTTCCGCTGAGAGTTTGTCATGAGGATGAATGCGTCTGAACGCTTCGTCAGTCTCAGGGCTGTCGTAGAATCATCTTCATGGCTCAATCACCACTAACTCCATTTCGCCATTTTTTTTTTTTCAGTGGAAAGTCTGTCCTAAACGATGTCTCCCTGTGGTTAAATGTTAAATGTTAAACGTGGTTAAATAAACAAAATTTATAAAATGGAGCAGCACTGCGAGTGCATGTGTGGTGGAAAAATGTGCGTGGGAGTGGCTTGTTGTGCAGTTTTTTGTCGATGAAGTTGCCTGCCATCGTTTGCTCACTATGGAAAATGCATTTGCCTCTTTGTCTGCAACATTTTGAAAATAACCACCTGGTTACAGGTTACAGAATATTATGTGACTGTCAGTGTATCATCCTGCCATAACATCCCATGCATTTTACAGAAATAAAGGAACAAGACTGTTAGTTACATTACTGGATGGGAATCCGTACATTTTCATGTGTTTACGTAAATCTTTTGCGTTTTTGTACATCATGCATTTGTTATGGAGATGGCTTCAGCCCCCCCCAGCAGGCTTCCTGTTCTTGTGTCTCATTGGTTCATTTACATGATCACGTGCTCTGTACTGCTGAGGAAACACCGCGACTCACTGCGCCATGCTAAAGCTAACCATCCCTGCCCCCCCCCCCCAAAAAAATGGCCGAACCCCCAACTTCACACCACGCTGTTTGCCTTTTCGTGTTTCGCGGAAAGACCGTGGCGAGCAACTTTCACGGAGGGCCACCCAGAACTCTCGCCCCCCCTCCCCCTCCCCTTCTGGCATGACGCCCTCGACCTGGTGTGACCCAGTGGTTGGGTCGTCTCTCATCGACTCTCCCCATCGATCGATCTTTCTGTCTGTCTGTCTGTCTGTCTGTTCCCCCCATCAGCCAATCGACTACGAGGGCTTCCGGCTCTTCATGAAGACCTACCTGGAGAACGACATTCCCGAGGAGCTGTGCCAGCACCTCTTCACCTCCTTCAAGAGCAAGACGGGGGACGGCTCCCCCGGCTGCCCCGCACAGGTGCGGGCCTGCTAGGTAAGAGGCACCTGTCAGCTCCCACCTGACTGTACTATCTGACCCCACGCCGAGTCCCTCACTACGGGGGGTTTATGAATTTTGGGCGGCGTTCTGAATTTTTGGAACTGGAACCCAGGGGTAGTGAAATAAAAACAAGGTAGCCAGCCATGATGTCACCTCACCTGCAGAGATCTTTGAAGTAAGTGTCCACCTGTACCGTCAGTGTTGTCCCATTAGTTGTTACCAATGTACTTCATTATTGGTGAAGTGCCCACCTGGTTTCTATGTGAAAGGTGACAACCACAGGGGAATCTCTGGTGATGACATGTCCATCCTACCCCAATTTTATTTATTTGTATTTTTGACATGATACAATTGTCTTGAATGGCAAAAAAAAAATGGTCCTGTGAAAATATTTTTTAAATATTTTTTATTTTTATTTTTATTGAATGTCCCTTGCAGTGTAGGGTTCAGCACAGTAGAATATGTGGTTGTTGAGATTAAGACCAGAGACTCATGTTCTCTACAGGAGACAGAAATGAATGGGCAGGACTTTACACTACTTTATGGATATACATTACTTTACTTTACCTCCACGCTGCGTACGCTTTTAGCCAGAGAAACTTACAGCGTTAGAGAACATAAAGGCATCCGTATGAGTTATGAGGGTAACAGAGCTTGGCTCAGCTAGCAGCTTTTCCACATCAGTGAGTATATGTGCGGCACTGTGAAAATGCTGAGTGTAAATTGATTTACGTCAATCTAAAACCCCTAATAAATACCACAGAGTGCTACAGCTAATATCCATGTAATGCCATAAAGCATGCTATAACAATCTTTAAAAGTATTACCATTTAAAAAGAGTGTGCTGGAAGCCCGGGACTAACAGGAAAGAGCCAAGATGGAGCCTGACGAAAGTTTGGACTTCAGAATGTTCCGGACGAGGGCCAAGCGGTTCCACTGTCCTGTCATCTTGCTTTTTTTTTAGGCAGAGGTTACAGCATCAGTTGTAGTCAGGAGGTGAGAATCATCGCATGAGGCCAGAATTAAGGCCTGACTCTTGATTAGCACCCCGAATGGGAATCATTTTGAGCTTTGAATAAGTCAGAGGACCGAAACGAGATGTTCAGTGATGAACTCACAGGGTTTTTTTTCCAATTAGGTGAAGTTGTTTGCCCTTGGCTTGTACGTGCTGTTTGCATGAGGTCGTGCTCAATTTTTCCAAAAATGGCAAAAGCGCACGAAATGACCGCTCCTGTATTTTTGTATTATTGGGTCTAATTTATAGTTTCCCTGCCTCAGCGCTCTTTACGAATTAAACAAAAGGAATGGGAGAAGGGCTTGGCACTTCCTCAAAATACCCCAGGATAATTAAGATTATAAGGAATTGCTTTTCAGTATTAATTCACTTCACTTTTTTTCCAATTAGGTTTGAATAAATTAAATCAATTTAATTTTAGTTTTTCGGAAAAAAAAAAAAACCCAAATTTTTATTTAAAAAAAAAAAGTGATTTCTACTGTAGTAAGCTTCATGCATATTCACTGCTCCATGCATCACACAGTTTTATATGGCCCTGGCTTATTTGGCTGCGAACCTCTTGTGAATGTACACGTGAATGTTATTTTCTGCGGGGTCGCCATGGTAACTCAGAAGCCTTCTGCCTGATCGTGTGGCTCAAAGGCATTTCTGCAGCAGCACAGAATCACTCAGATCCCAGCTGGACTGCCCGACCTGGCCTCCTGGCCACTCGAGCAGATGCTAGATGGGCCAGCCCACTTTTGGGCTCCAGTCGTAACCCCCCCCCCCTCCCCCCCCTCACCTTGTACCCCTGGTTCAAGAACACAGTATTCTCCTCTTTGTCTGTAGGGTTGGTCAAGACCAAAAAATGCTGGAACTGAATTTTGCTCACAGTCCAGTTCTGATTCCAACTAAATTTATTAAATTCAAATGTATTACAAATCAAATCAAAGCCAGGCTACTCTGGTCAGTTTATAATAACAGTTCTCTATGGCCAGTTCCACACACCCCTAGTCACCTCTTACTCAAAATACCGTGAGTTAAATAACATAGTAGTTAGGTACTTCATTTATGGTGATTTGTAAAACAGAGTTGTTCGGTACATGGAGTGTTTTTCTTGATTGGGATGCAGTCAGATTTTCCAGCTGCACTTATGTTTACCTAACCCTTATGCACTATGTGTGGAATACACTCTGGATGATGGAGCCATGTAATTTATTGAATATGAATGCTAAGTGGAACTGCTCTTTCACACCAGAACGTTCCATGCCAGGGTTTTCACTGGTTGGCACCGTCAACGCCCATGGCTCATCAGTTACAAACACAAGCTCTGGGGGCTTGCCGTAGGGGTGATATCTATGGTCCCTCCAAAGCCGTAGGGGTGATATCTATGGTCCCTCCAAAGCCGTAGGGGAGATATCTATGGTCCCTCCAAAGCCATAGGGGAGGATATCTATAGTCCCTCCAAAGCCTTAGGGAGGGATATCTATGGCCCCTCCAAAGCCTTAGGGAGGGATATCTATGGCCCCTCCGAAGCCAAAGGGGGTATATCTATGGTCCCTCCAAAGTCATAAGGGGGGATATCTGTGGTCCCTCCAAAGACATGGGGGGGTTATCTATGGTCCCTCCAAAGCCAAAGGGGGTATATCTATGGTCCCTCCAAAGCCGTAAGGGGGTGATATCTGTGGTCCCTCCAAAGCCATGGGGGGAATATATATGGTCCCTCCAAAGCCGTAGGGGGGATATCTATGGTCCCTCCAAGGGGGGGATATCTATGGTGCTGCCCGGATCCTGGCACGACGCCCCCTTTGCTAAGCAGGCTGCCCGTTGCCAGCGGCAGAGGCGGTACAGGGAGGTGGCAGATGGGCGAGGCCGGACCTCGCAGATTTTAAAAGATGGCGGCGTGATTCCTGTCCAAGTGCAGGCCGGTCTGAGTGCATTACGAGCGCAGCAGACGCTGCGTTTCGTTGCCGTCCAGGCGACGGTTTAGACGCCACTGCGAGGAGGTGGGGAGGAGGTGGGGAGGAGGTGTTCGTTTGTGAATCCTGCGCCTCCATCTAGTGATAGTGGTTTTTTCACCGCCCCCATTTCAGTTGTGATTTGCTGTGGTCTTCATAATATCATTCCTTCAGAGCCCTAGGGGTTTTGGTAGCCCTAAACAAGAATGTTGTTGTGGCCCCAAAATGTTTTTTTTATTTTTAAAAAAAAAAAAGGAAACTTTAATTCTGAGGCTCAGGATGAAAGTTTATTTCACAACAAGAAGGATGCTATCCTGTCACAATGCTTACAATTTCTGGACAGTTTGGGCCTGTCTAAACTCTTACATTGACAAAAATGACAGTTGAATCTTTTTTATTTTATCTTTAGTTTGAATCAGGCACAGCAAATGGCTTGTTCTGTTTACAATGAATCAGTAGCTAGATCAGTGCATCTCGTTTGTGTTCATGTGCCAGAAAAGGTTTTTATCTCTAGTTTAAATTTCTGAATGAGGCTCTTTCACGGTCCTAGATTTGTATGCTGTTCCCTCCACAGTCTAACTAAACACACTAGGGTATTTCTCTTCTTTAAAATCCACTTCTCGTGTGGTAAAGAATGACTTGTTTGTCCCATTTACCACATCATTGTTTGTAGTTTCACGTCCAAGTAACAAAGATTCAGTGATTTTGAAATCCTGAGCTTTGTTTCCAGTCTTAAGGAGTTTAATTTTTGTGAATATCAGGTTCTATAGTTGTTCCTTCTCCTGTTTGGTCTAATTAATGAAGAACTGCTTTGTTTTGATGTGTTTTTAAGCTGCATTTCAGAGGCCCTGGGAGCCCATCTGATTTAACTGTCCGACCCACAAAAATCCCACTGAACTGAAATAAGAAGGAGAGACTAGGTGTATGATCTATGGTCTCTACTGTAGGCTCATAATCCCTCATCAGTGTCTCCGTTTCAGAAGTGTGGGGGGAATGAGCCTGTTTTACCACTCGCATCCCTCCTGCTGTTCTCTCTTTTCTCTCTTTCTTGCTCTCTCTCTCTCTCCGTCTCACTCTCTCTCTCACTCTCTCTCTCTTTCGTCTCACTCTCTCTCTCTCTCTCTCTCTCTCTCTCTCGCTCTCTCTCTCTCCGTCTCACTCTCTCTCTCTCTCGCTCTCTCTCTCTGTCGCTCTCATTCTCTCTCTCTCTCTCTGTCTCTCTCTCTCTCTCACTCTCTCTCCCCCTCTCTTTCTCTCTCTCTGCACTCGTTCTTCTTCGCCCTCACGTGCACCTGTTCTTTTCTGTTCCTCTGAAACCCCTCTCCCTGCAGAGCCTAGGTCGATCGATGCGGGCATCTCTATTCAGACAGAAGTGGCATGTGCCCCCATAACAGGTACTCCTGACCCTGCTGTGGCGTGATGTCAATCTTCCAGGCCCCCCCCCCCCGCGACGCCCCCCCCCCCCCCCCCCCCCCGGTGGCTGTGATGTGACATCATCTCCTTGAGAACCTGTCTGTGTTGGTGTTTGTGAAGTGGCAGATTTGTGGTGCTGAGAACAGGCTAACCAAGGGGCTGCAGTAATTTCATGAGTTTGTCTCTCTACGTCAGAGTTTTTTTTTGTTAAAAACGCTCCCAATTTGTAATATCGGTTTGTGTTAATGCTGCTACCTCCGCTATCGATTCAGAGGAGCGCAGACAAGCAGGGGCTTTCTTCTGAAGCACGTGATGACAAACACTACTTTTTTCACTCCTCGGTTTACATGTCGATTGCACACAGACACGAGCCAGAGGAAGAAACTTCATCTGCAGCTCGAGAGGCCAGTAGGGGGGCTAATAAGTCACGACACTCCTTCCCCTGGGCAATTACAGCACAAACTGTGTGCTGTAGGGTTATCAGCCATAGTCAGCTCTAATATGATTCAGATTCAATGTCAGCCATTGTCAGCATTGGCATGATTCAGATTCGACACCAGCCACAGTCAGCACTGGCGTGATTCAGATTCGATACCAGCCATAGTCAGCACTAGTGTGATTCAGATTCAATACCAGCCACAGTCAGCACTGGTGTGATTCAGATTCAATACCAGCCACAGTCAGCACTGGCGTGATTCAGATTCGATACCAGCCATAGTCAACCCTAGTGTGATTCACATTCGATACCAGCCATAGTCAGCACTAGTGTGATTCAGATTCAATACCAGCCACAGTCAGCACTGGCGTGATTCAGATTCGATACCAGCCATAGTCAGCACTAGTGTGATTCAGATTCAATATCAGCCACAGTCAGCACTGGTGTGATTCAGATTCGATACCAGCCATAGTCAGCACTAGTGTGATTCAGATTCGATACCATCCACAGTCAGCACTGGCGTGATTCAGATTCGATACCAGCCATAGTCAGCCCTAGTGTGATTCACATTCGATACCAGCCATAGTCAGCACTAGTGTGATTCAGATTCAATACCAGCCACAGTCAGCACTGGCGTGATTCAGATTCGATACCAGCCATAGTCAGCACTAGTGTGATTCAGATTCAATACCAGCCACAGTCAGCACTGGCGTGATTCAGATTCGATACCAGCCATAGTCAGCACTGGCGTGATTCAGATTCGATACCAGCCACAGTCAGCACTGGCGTGATTCAGATTCGATACCAGCCATAGTCAGCACTAGTGTGATTCAGATTCAATACCAGCCACAGTCAGCACTGGCGTGATTCAGATTCAATACCAGCCATAGTCAGCACTAGTGTGATTCAGATTCGATACCAGCCATAGTCAGCACTGGCGTGATTCAGATTCGATCCCAGCCACAGTCAGCACTAGTGTGATTCAGATTCAATACCAGCCACAGTCGGCACTGGCGTGATTCAGATTCGATACCAGCCATAGTCAGCACTGGTGTGATTCAGATTCTATACCAGCCACAGTCAGCACTGGCATGATTGAGATCCATACCAGACTGTGGGGCCCGTCTACGCACTGGAACAGTGACCTAGCAGGCTAACACCAGCAGCCCTCTCATAGCTGTGTGTTTATCTGTGAAAATCTCATAAATGTCGTTAACTTTCCAGCAACGCTGTGATTGTGGCCAAGCTGTTGTGTGCAGACTTAAGATCTTAACTTCCTCTCCTTGCTTGCCCTCTCTGTCTCTCTGTTTCTCTCTCTCTCTCTCTCTCTCTCTTTTCAGTGGCTCTCTCTTCCTCCTTCCTGTCCCATGTGAAGTGTTGGAACCTTTTTTCTCTCTCTTTAGCGCATTTCCGCTGCAAGCTTGTTATCGGCTTCGATGTTTTTTTCGCCTTTTGACAATAAATCCTGTGTAAAAAAAACCTGCATAGCCTCATGTTCCCGCTCTTTTTCTCTCCCTCTCTCCCTCTCCCTCTCTCTCTCCCCCCTCCTCCCCCCCCCCCCCCCCCCCCCCCCCCCCCTCGCCCCCCCCCCCCCCCCACCCCCCCCGTCCCCCCCCCCCCGTCCCTCCCCAGGAATGAACGGTAAGAGCATCCTGAGCGCCATGGCCCGCCACACGCCGGACCAGGCCGCCGCCGTCGTCATGGCGACGGGGTCGGGCGCCACCACCTCGCCCTGCTCCTCGCGCTCCTCGTCCCAGCGGTCCGGGACGGGGGGCCACACGCCGGCCGGCCCCCACCGCTCGCCCTGCGCCCAGCCCAAACCCCCGGGGGGCGGGGGCAACGCCCTGGTCCCCTCAAAGGGCCCCGCCTCTCCCCACCTCAACCCCCAGTCCCCAGGTGAGGGCCGTGTCAGGTGCACGCGCACACAGTTCCCATCATGCATTGTGCCTTTCAGGATATCAGGGTGTGCCCTTTGCATGTTTTATAATCATCTATTATTAATGAAATGTGCGACTGTTTGTCTTATTTTGTTGTATCAACGTGCGTCTGTCTCCCTGCATGTAAAAGAGAGTATGGCTTGTGATGCAGGACAAACTTTAGAGAAGTCTGACAATGACGTATAATCTAATCTGATCTAATCTAATCTAATCTGAACTAATCTAATCTAATCTAATCTAATCTAATCTAATCTAATCTAATCTAATCTAATCCGATCTCTTCCTCCTAAATGCTAAAACAAAAGAAACCAAATACAGTAAGAAAGACAAACCAAACAAATCAATAGTGAAATGAATCGAGCTACTGTTCAACAAAACTTCAAAAATATTCTGTATTCAGAAGCCTGAACCAGTGGTGCAGAAACTGTTTGTTGGTTTATTGTGGTTTCCCTTCCAGTTCAGGCCTTGGAAACCAGGTGCATCCCTTGGCGTAACTAGGGCCTAAATAATACCCTTGTTGACAGACTCGGGTGGAGGTGGGGTGGGGTGAAATGGGGTGGAGGGATTAGGCCAGGATATGCAATTTTTTCCCCATTAATTTAGTCATTTAATTGCGGATGCATTTTAGGGTGTAAATGCTGTACGTATTCCTCTGGATTAGGCTTTAATTTGATAAAATATGAAACACCATTCATTCGCCTCCTAAAGTAATTGTGACTGATGTTCTCACACACACAAAAAAAAAAATGAAATTAGATACATGCTTTAGAAATGGATATGAAAATAATAAAAATACTGGGGACATGACCTCGGTGTCCTCGATGGCAGTTACAGCCCTGAGTGTGTGTACTTTTTAGCCAATCATAGTCTTGCAACACACCACGGGGACCGGAGAATATGGGTTTGAGATATTATAATATGTATACATTAACCTTACAGCATAATAAGGCCAGAGGTGTGACTTTCTGAAAGGCATATAGGTTTTCCATATCCGAGTATTTCACTTTTATTTGAGACCAACTGCAAAACTATTTTGCGTTCCCTGGAAAAAAGTATTGCGACGGAACACATTATCCATTTTAATCTCTACACTGTAAAAAAATATCTTGTAAAAAAAAAAAAAAAAAAAACTGTACGATTCTGTATAAGTCCTGTTATTCAACTGAATAAATCCTGTTGTTTTATGGGATGGCTGTTAAATAATTAGTTATTGCCATTATTCTATGACTTTGTAGTTCTACAGTAAAATGCTTTAAAAATGTACAGTATTTCACCCCTTTTTTTATCTTCAAAAGATCGTCAAAGTCATGTAGAACAACAGCAATAACTCATTTTTTAACGGCCTCCCGAAAAATAACTTCATAAGTTAATAATAGGATTTATGCAGTTTTTTTCCTTTCATTAATGGGCTGTTTTCTTGCGGTATTTTATTTTATTTTTTACCTTTTCACAGTGTACTGTGTTCCTCGGGGGCTCTGCAACAACCCTGCCGATTTCATGGGTATTGTTTTGAACTCTCTCAGTTCGTCCCGCACGTTTGCGAAAGAGATTTGCATATCATGATGCGGTCTGCTCGTTTTGATGACCGGAGCTCAGAAATGGACTGCATCTGCATCCGGAATCGTTAACTCGTAGATTAAGCGAGCCGCTGAAACTGAAAGTAATTCAATAATAGATTAGTCTAAAAATTGTTTTGTTTATCTGCTCGGGGGAAGTGGAAAATTAATTTGAGAAAAAAGAGAAAAGCAGGTCTCAAAACATCGTTGATGTCTCGTCATCGCAAATTGTGTCTTTAGGACAACGAAAGCATGTAGCCTATTTCATTTCTTGAAATGTATGCGATGGTAATGACGGGGATTATGGAGTGTTTAGTGATTACGACAGGGATTAGTGGCTTTGGGCTGCGAGGACAGGGCATGGCTTTTATTTAATTTCTTAATTATAAGAAATTATGCAATTATAATGACGAGGGTTCATGGGGGTGCACCGATCTATAGGGATTTGTGGTGTTTTGTTTACCCCCGCTATAATGCGCTTTGGGCAGTATTTCCGTATGCTTTTTTAGTTTGTGATATTTGCAATAGCACATTCGTGCTGATATGTGTGAGACATACTGTATTTCCATAACATACAATTATCTGATATTATTAGTATTACTTTGTTTCATTCTGGTTCTTCATTTTACGGTCCCCTTTTGTTCTCCTTCCATATTGCTGGATGGAAAATGACAGGGTGACGTAAGCAAAGTATGCAGAGTTAAGTAAATATATACTTTGCAACACCTTCTTATTTGAAGGAATAAAGGTGATTCTGCAAGGGAGTCGGTTGTGAAAAGTAGACAAAACGGGTTAACGTAAATAATGTTACACATGACGTTTTGCAAAGTGGAGAAATTTTAATTGCTTTAATTTTGAGTGCATTTTGAATTTTAATACTCTTGCATGTACAGACAAGCAGTAGGTGTGATAATACAAGCTACCATAAGGGGGCAGACTTTCTCTACAGATTCACAGTATTTATGCTGCACATTTGAATTACGCTTTAAAAGTTTTGAATAATTATCTTAGTCTTATAATCTCATAATTATCTTATATCTTATAATTATCTTCTATTAAAACTTAACGCTTCAATCGTATATGAGGCATCTTTTGGCCATCTTTTTGTCTTTGATTCATTACTTTTTTGCAATTTACCCACCCAGTTTCTGAGCTCAGTCATTTAGAATTTTTAAGAATGTATTTCATTATTATGAAACATTTGAATTCTTTCCTAATCATAACCTTTTCAGATATTGGGTTAAGCGCGGGGGCGTCCATACCCAAAACAACAAAAGGGCAGCGACGGAAAGCCAAAAACGTTAGCGAGAGGCTAACGCTCACGTTCAGCGTCTTCTTCAGTTTTTGTGTCATCGTGACGAATGAGATCCTTGGCTCAGCCATTTTAAGCCGTCCACCGATTCATGCTAATGCTACCCGGCTAATGTGGGGGTCTCGTTATTGACTCCGCTGTACCCTGTGGCTCTGGAGAACATGAGTTATGCGCACAGTTCTCAGGAGCGGTAATGATTTGTGATGTGTCTCCTGCGTATCGATCCGGCAGTTCTTATTAACATTGCTCTTTTTAAATGACTAATGCATCGATTTTTTTTTTTTTGCCCTCCGTTCTTATTTATTTTCTCCTGAAGCCTGTACACCAGGGGTGGAGTTTTTCATAAATTAATTATTAAACTAACTTCATAAATAAATATTTAAGGTGAGCGCGCGCGCGCACACACACACACACACACAGAAAATTATCTAGATTTTTAAAGGACATCTGTAAAGAAATCAGTAGTTTGCCTAAACATTAATTCAAATTTATAGTTTTGAAAATAAATAGTTGGAAAATGAACTTCCGGGAAAATGTTCATTGGTGTGCAAACCTGACCTCACACAAGATAAATGGACCTTCTAGGGTTATCATATAAATCAGGAGTGTCCAATCTTATCCGAAATCTTATCTTATATTTGTTTTATCCCGGCATTGTAACACCTGATTTAACTATTTAACTCATCGCGGTCTTCAAGTCAAGACGTTGATAAGTGAAATCAGGAGTCTTAATGCTGGGCTAGAACAAAAGCCTGTACCTACACCGGTCCTTTGCAGATAAGATTGGACACCCCAGATATAAATGCTTTTATCTCCACTGGAAAAAAAAAGAACATTTGGTTCCTGTTGCTTTTTTTATTTTGTTATTTTTAGAAAGGATGTGGCAACATGCTTGCCTGGCTCTCTATCTCACACGTCTCCCTTCTTAAAAAGGGGCTGTAGCTGTTTACTGTATCGAGAGCTGCGGTCTCCATGACGGTTCATCTGCATGAATCTGTTTACGTTCACCAGAATGCCTTCGTTTCAAGACCGTGCGCTGAATACCAAGAACAGTTAGAACTTCAGAAAGGCAGGCTTTGGCGCTAGGCAGCAAGAAATCCCATGGTGCATTGCTCGAATTAGCTGATAAACAAAGGCCTCAGCATTTTTAAATGTGAATACCAAAAAAAGGCGAGCCGAACCAAATGAGGGATATTTTTAATTTTCCATCCTCTACATCTCGAGTTCATGTGTTTTTTTTAACCCCCACTGGAGGTGACCTTTAATATGAATTACCTTTACCTTTTACCTTTCTGTGGGTAAGTTTCTAGAACACCCCTCAGCATGCATGCTGTGCAGGTGCAGTGTCTCTCTCTCTCTCTCTCTTTACCGCTCTCCCTCTGTCTACCTCTCACCTTCTCTTTCTCTCTCTCTCCCTCTTCCCCCCCTCTTTAACTCTCCCCCCTTCTCTCTCTCTCTCTCTTCTTCTACCTCTCCCCCTTCTCTCTCTCTTTTACCTCTCCCCCTTCTCTTCTCTTTCTTTCTACCACTCCCCTCTCTGTCCCTCTCTCTTTTTCCCCCTCATCTCTCCCTCTCTCTCTCTCTCTCTCTCTCCCTCACTGCTACTCTCCCTCTCCACTCGGTCTCCTCTCTCTCCCTGCCACACCCCCCGGTCCCCGTCCCCCCCCCCCCCCCCCGTCCCCCCCCCCCCCCGCCCCCCCGCAGTGACCCCCCTTCACCGCCGGCGCACGTGTGTCTCTGACCCGCAGATCGAAACCGAGCGGAGAACCGTCCGTCGCTGCGCCGGAGCCCGTCCCCGCAGAAGGGAGCCCCCCTGCCGTCGCCCCAGGTGGTGTTTCTGAAGGACATCGTGTGCTACCTGTCCCTGCTGGAGAGGGGGACCCCCGAGGACAAACTCGAGTGTGAGAGACTGGGGGGGGGGGGGAGGCTGGGGGGGGGGGGGGGGGGGGGGTGGGGGCTGTTGCTATGGACAGTATGATGTTGCCATGGCCACTGATGATGAACGTGTATTACATAATCTAAAGCAAACCTTACCTGAAAAGTGCTGGTATGGGTGCAGGCTTTCGTTTTAGCTCAGTAGTAAGACACCTGATTTTGCCTATCAAGGCCTTGATTGAAGACCAGGAGTAGTTAATTAGTTGGCTCAGGTGTATTAGTGCAGGGACTAAGTGTGGCACCCACACCGGCCCGTTCTTGGATAAGACTGGACAGCACTAGTTTAAAGTATATGGTTATATGCCAGATATGTATTCATCTTCCTCATTGTCTATATATTATTTTTTCTGAATATAATATAATTCAAGGTAAATTATTTCACCCATGCTATGAAATCTGAGCTGGTGTGTTGTTTATTAAATATTCAGAATATTGGTAATTCTGCCATTTTTGCCTTGTTCTTGTGGTAAGAGTTAATTTTCAAGGGGCAAGTCAGAATTTACTGAGGATCATTTTAAAGGCCTCATTTCATAACATGCTGGATCCAAATGAAAATATGCGAGATCGGGAAATCCATCCCATATATGGTGGAAAAATAAAATGGGCATAGTTATTTTTCGATGTTTCAGATAAGTACCACCCTTAAAAAAACATACTCCACTTAAAAATAAAATAGTCTTCCAAAGGCTTATGTAAGTGCCACAGCATATGGATGGAGTTTGAATCCCAAAGCTGATACAAATTTCTCTTTTTTTCGGGGGTTCAGGATTGAGTCTAAACTTTGGTTGAATTTCTGTGGGCGTGACGTGCCTTTCCACAGTATGTTGTGCATACATATCTGACCCCTGCTTGGGATCCCTGCCTAAGATGGCTCCCCCAGTGGGAATGCATCGCTGATGACATCATAAAGGAGTCCCCCATTCGCTCAGCTTAGCTTAGTGTCTGCTCTCATTAGCAGTGTGCAGGCTTGACATCCATAGCCCCAGTTTCCTGATCGCAGTCTTAGCCTGCTTTACCGTTTGAGCTATATCCACTCCGCTGAGGCGCTAATACACCCGGGAACTCCCGCAAATCCCTCATCGCTGGGCTCTGTATTTACTCCCTGCTGCCCCCTCCTGGACAGACCGAGGCATGGTCGAGGTGCACCAGCAGTAAGGAGGACTGGAGCTCTGAATGATGGAGGTCTCTCTCTCTCTTTTCTCCCGTTCCCCCTCTAGTTATGTTCCGGTTATACGACACGGACGGCAACGGACTGCTGGACAGCTCGGTGAGTGCCCCCCCCCCTTCCCCACCCCCCCAATCCCCCACCCCCCAGATCCGCAGCTTGTTAACGCTAAGCCACGACCAATTAGTGGCCCCAAAACAAACTGATGGACTAAAAGTGGCTGAGAGGTCAGCTGATGTGGGGGATTCTAACAGTCCTGGAGGAGACTGCTGCTGCTGCTGCTGCTGATGCTGTGTCAGCCCCCTTAAAGGGACACTGTGTACGTGTCACATGTCATTCTTCCCCCTGAGCTAGGAATACTGGTCAGCCATTTCTGTCCCCACAGCAATAATTCTGCCTCTTTGCCTGTTATGTCATTGCGTTCATTATATCTGCGTGGATGTACGGCCGAGAACAGCCATTGGCCGTTATGTGATGAGATCATTGATAGGAGTGATGTCATTCCAGCAGAGGATGGTCCGAGTGTCGGCAGAAATGATAGGTGTGTTAGTTGAAGGTCTGTGTGTCTGCACCAGTGATTGGCTGTGTTAGTTGAAGGTCTGTGTGTCAGTGCCAGTGATTGGCTGTGTTAGTTGAAGGTCTGAGTGTCAGTGCCAGTGATTGGCTAGTGTTAGTCGGTGTTCTGAGTGTCGACGCCAGTGATTGGCTGTGTTAGTTGAGGGTCCGAGTGTCTGCACCAGTGTTTAACTGTATTATTCAGGGTTCTGAGTGTCTGCGCCAGTGATTGGCTGTGTTAGTTGAGGGTCTGAGTGTCAGTGCCACTGATTGGCTGTGTTAACCAGGACTGAGGTGTTAGCTGGCAGGTGTGGGTGAGGTAGTTCAGGCCAGGTAGTTATTCTGGCAAACCGTAGCTGTCTGACAGTGTTAATCACGCGGGAGACAACATTCTGAACCCCTCCCTGCTCCCAACACCCTTTCATTCCAGGAACTGGACCGCATTATCAATCAGATGGTTCATGTAGCGGAGTACCTGGAGTGGGACTCCACAGAGCTACGTCCGGTAAGGCCTCTTAGAGAAAGGTGTGTGTGTGTGTGTGTGTGTGTGTGTGTGTTTGTGACTGTGCGTGTGTGTGTGTGCGTGTGTGTGCATGTGTGTGTGACTGTGTGTGTGCGCGTGTGTGTGTGTGTGTTGCCAGTTTCAGAGTGATAGAGCAGCACAGTGATTGTAACCCATGGTTACACAGTGTGTCTGTGTGTGTGCGTGTGACTGTGTGTGTGTGTGTGCGTGTGTGTGTGTGTGTGTTGCCAGTTTCAGAGTGATAGAGCAGCACAGTGATTGTAACCCATGGTTACGCAGTGTGTCTGTGTGTGTGCGTCCGTCTGTCTGTCTGTAGATCCTGAAGGAGATGATGGAGGAGATCGATTTTGACCGGGACGGCACGGTCACTCTGGAGGAGTGGATCCGCGGCGGGATGACCACCATTCCGCTTCTGGTGCTGCTCGGCATGGAGACGGTGGGTTTGGGGGACTGCCGACTGTTGCTTAGCAACCAGGGGTGTGGGCACATGCATTACACACGGAGGGAACCCATTATCTTTTTTTTTTTAACTAATATTTATTCAATGTTTCATAAGTAACAACCGCATATAAAGATTCCCACAGACAAAAATGAAAAAAATAGAACCAAAAACAAGATTAAAAAAAGGGAGAAATTCACAGTCGGTCCCCATATGGCCATGTTGGGTGGTCACATGGTCTGTTGTATTCTAGGCAAGAAAACATTTAGACACCCTGGCCTCGTCCCAAAATATGTGCCACCCTGTCTGGAGGTCTAGATAAAAATGGTCCCCATGGACACCGAAATAAAATTACAGCGGACATTTACACTCATCTCCACAAGCAAAGCGTAAACACACAGTGAAATGTTCTGTGTTGAATCAACTCTTACAAGGTACATTACATACAGGCATTTAGCAGGCACTCTTATCCAGAGCGACTTACACAACATTTTACATAGCGTTCATTTATACAGCTGGCTATATCCCGAAGCAATGCAGGGTAAGTACCTTGCTCAAGGGCACAACACCAGCTACCCATTATACTACACTGCCCAGTATGGAGTACATACGATCCCTATTGGACTCGTATGCAGTCTGTAATAGTTGCTAAATAGCACTGGACATTTTACTGTGTATGAGTGATGTGAATGGGGCAGGGGCCGGGCGGGGGGGGGGCAGGATCATTCTTTATGTATTGACTTCGGTCTCCTGAGCCCTGTCCAGCTGACATTCCCATCAATACGGTTTGTAGAACAGCCATCACTGGCCGTGCGAGCAGCCTAGCTAATGCGTGTTCCTGGAATGGGTGGAAGTCTGCTCGGCCTGTCAGGGACCGCTCCTTATTTTCGGCGAGGGACGAGCCGCGTGCTCACACAGTGGGGAATAGCGTTTCTGTCACGGGACGTCTCCGCAGCGTGTGTGTTCTGCTCCGGCCTCACCCCAGTGTGTGTGTCCCTGGCTTGGCTTGATTCATCTTTTTTTATCTGAAAGGCGGCAGACTCGTCCTTGACACGGATGGGAGACTTCAGTCCTGGGGGGGTGGGTGGCGCTGGGGTGGCGGGGGGGGGGGGGCAGTGTCAGCAGGAGCTCTTAATTGTTTTCATTGAAGGCATAATTAGGATGGGAAGACACGCGCCAGGTGTCCCAACAGTAGAGTCGCTGCTAATTGAAAGATAACTCTGAAGTCTGCTGCGCTTCCAAACTGTCATGGACCGAAGTTACACTGCCTAATAAATTCCATAAATCAGCAGTTAGACCTCAGGTCTGAGGCAGCGTCTGAAAGTATTTGTAATAAACTGTTAAAGCCTGAAGTAAAATGAATGTTTAAAAAAACCTGTTATAATGACCTAGCGATCCGTTAGTGGGTCTGCCCAACTGGTCTGCTGGTGGTGAGTCCATCTTTAGCGCAGTGGTTAGCATGGATGCTCCCCCCCCAGGAGGCTCGAGTTTGTGCCTCACCAGACCATCGGTCATCATAATGATTTTAATAATTTGACATTACATTACTGGCATTTAGCGGACGCTCTTATCCAGAGCGACTTACATTGTATCCAGTTATACAGTTGGATATATACTGGAGCAATGCAGGTTTGGTACCTTGCTCAAGGGTACAACGACAGTGTCCTACCAGGGAATCGAACCTGTGACCTTTAGGTTACAAGACCAACTCCTTAGCCATTATACTACACTGTGGCCCGCTTTTTTAAATAGTGAAGTTTGTGGAGATTTGCCCTGCCTCTCAGGCAGTGATGGGGGTTTTTTTTTTTCTGTAGAACATGCAGGAGGACGGACAGCATGTGTGGAGACTGAAGCACTTCAACAAGCCGGCCTACTGCAACTACTGCCTCACCATGCTGCTGGGCGTGCGCAAACAGGGCCTGTGCTGCTCCCGTGAGTCCGTCTGTCCGTCCGTCTGTCTGTCTGTCTGTGTGTCTGTCTGTCTGTCTGCCTGTCTGTCTGTCTGTGTGTGTGTCTGTATGTCTGTGTGTCTGTCTGTCTGTCTGTCTGCCTGTCTGTCTGTCTGTGTGTCTGCCTGTCTGTGTGTCTGTGTGTGTGTCTGCCTGTCTGTCTGTGTGTCTGCCTGTCTGTCTGTGTGTCTGTGTGTCTGTCTGTCTGTCTGTCTGTGTGTCTGCCTGTCTGCCTGTCTGTGTGTCTGTGTGTCTGTCTGTCTGTGTGTGTGTCTGTCTGTCTGCCTGTCTGTGTGTCTGTGTGTCTGTCTGTCTGTGTGTCTGCCTGTCTGTCTGTCTGTCTGTCTGTGTGTCTGTCTGCCTGCCTGCCTGTCTGTCTGTCTGCCTGTCTGTGTGTCTGTGTGTCTGCCTGTCTGCCTGTCTGCCTGTCTGCCTGTCTGTCTGTCTGTCTGTCTGTGTGTCTGTCTGTCTGTCTGTCTGCCTGTCTGTCTGTCTGCCTGTCTGTCTGTCTGTCTGCCTGTCTGTCTGTACGTCTCTCTGTCTGTCTGTCTGTTGGTACATCTGTACGTCTGTCTGACTGTCTCCGCCTGACAGTCTCCCAGGACGGGTGGCTGTGCAGTATACTGGTGCCATCATGACCTTTCACCTCTCCCTAACCCCTCCCTCCCTCCCTCCCTCCCTCTCTCCCTGTGCCCCAGTATGCAAGTACACAGTCCACGAGCGCTGTGTGTCCAAAGACATCGCCGCCTGCGTCAGCACCTACGCCAAGTCCCGGCGACACACGAACGTGAGTCCCGCACGGTCGCCAGCGCTGTAAAATGTCTGGTGTTAATTCAACACTAGCAGAGTACGTATGACACATTACTGGGACGATATGCACTCTGTAAGAGTTCATTTAACACTGAACATTGTACTGTGCTTGGCTCTGGCCACGCCCTCTTGCACCTGCAGGTTGGCTGACAGAGGTGATGATGTCACCCAAGGTGAGCGTGGCACCATGCCAACGACCCCTGCCATGTGCAAGGTCAGGCAGCGCCCTCGTTGCCGTAGGCGACGACCTCAGCTTTAACAGTTTCAGTTCAAAATATCCAACCAACCGCATAAATAAACAGCGTACAAAAACAACAAAAACAGGCGAACTGTGTAAATTGTTGTGCGTGTGTCTAAATAATGTAAATGAATAACGTAAACACAAAATGATGTCGCCCACGGTACACTACAGCCAATCAGACGCCACCCTGCCAGGTTGCCATGTGGACATTGGCATGGGTGGTATTGCTGACTCAGCTGCAGGGGCATTGCTATGCTGAGGGCACAATGCTGAGGGCTGGTGCATCAGCGGGACTAGCCATCTGAGCGCTAATGAGCCTTGTTAGCTTCCAGTGGACTCCAGTGCAGTCCTTTCCAGTCAGTTTAAAAAGCTGTGTTTCTGATTATTTACCCACTCCTTTTTTTACTCTTCAGTTTGGAACCCTCAGCTGAGCCTTTAAAATCACCACTGTCACTGTACACAGTTCAGCTGCAATTTTTATTAGCTGTGTGCTAAGTTACTTAGATCTGGAGTAATGTTTTTTAATTGCTTAGATCTGTGTCCCTTTTTTTTTGGCCTCTATTTTGCTCTTCTCAGAGAGTTTCGCTCTATCTGGAGTTCGAGGTGCTTTGAGGCGTGTGGGTGGTGCTTTGAGGGCAGGGGGGGGGGGGGGGGTGGGGGGGGGGTGGTTAATGGGGGCTGTAGCAATTTGTTTTTCTTTTTTTTATTATTAGTACACTGCACTTTAGCCCAGCTGTGCTGATGTCTATCTGTGCGCACGCCTACTCTCCACACCCACACAGCACTGCAGCGCAGAGAGATCAGGGAACCAATCAGAGGAGAGGTATCAGGGAACCAATCAGAGGAGAGGTATCAGTGCACCAATCAGGGGAAAGAGATCTGGGCACCAATCAGAGGAGGGAGATCCGGGCACCAATCAGAGGAGAGGTATCAGAGCAGCAATCAGAGGAGAGAGATCAGGGCACCAATCAGAGGAGAGGTATCAGTGCACCAATCAGAGGAGAGATATATCTCCCCCCTGAGGGCGACTGTTAGCCTGGGCTAACGGTGTGTCACCGGGAGAACCAGAGGCAGCGCTGAATCAGGAGTACTCCCAAACCGAGACGCTCTTATGCTACACGGCCCGGCCAATTCTATCACTTAACCCCCGTGTCACTGCCAATATAAGGGCTTCTCTTGGGCAATTGACTCTGACCTGAGAGCAGCGAGTCGGTCCCCCTCGCACTCATCTGGCTGATGCTGGATGTTCTGCCAGCAGTTCTGCGGTGTTGTGACGGACGATTCTGGCAGCGCGTCTGAGACGTGGGGCATCATGGGCCGGGTCACGTCGCGCTGTGAAAGCTCCGCGCTCCTGTAGCCCCTGGCAGGCGGTTAGCGGCGTGTTTATGTAACGCCCTAATGAATTAAGGCCTCTTTGGGATGATATTCACGGCTCAGTTCCGGAAACCTCCCTCAGACCAGGGGGGCTTCACGTTCGTGGTTTTGCTCGCCGTTTCGCGGTCCTAGATGGAAATCCCTGCCACTCTCTTCCTCAGATGTCTGGAAGGCTTTATCAATTTTATCTTCCTGGTAAGCTAATGGACTATATTGTAGTGTGGTCACGCTGCGATTCGAGCGTCCTTTGAAAGGGTTAAATTACAGAACTTTATGCAAGTCTTTTCTTTACCCTATGAAGAAGAGGGTTTTTTTTGGAATGTTTGTTTTCAGAATTCGAAGTCAGTGTTCTAGAACTTCACTGCTTTCAACTACCAGTAGTGACTGTGACATCAGCATCATAGAATGTTCTCATTAGCAAGTATGTAATCGCATATTGTGATCTTACAGCTTAAAGGTGTAAAGGGAATGTTCTGTTCTTTTTACCATCAGAAAAAAGCAACTCTTCAAGTGGCCAATTCACTCAGACAATAATTTTCATTTTTTTTTGTGACCTTTCTTATTTCTTAAACAGAATTAGTTTTTGTATTATATTCAGGTATACGCATTTAAAAGCAGATTTAAAAGCATTAAATCTATACAGTGTTTTTACCAGGCTCTTGCTTACAGTTGTGATCTGAGCCTGTCTAGTTTGATTAGCATATAATCATCTTGGCTCTTTAAAATATTCATGTAGTTTTATACTTTGATCATTTTTTAAAATAAAATTATTCATACTTGCACATGAATGCCTATTTTTCTTGGGTTGTTGTGTCTAAGCGGTTGTTGCGACTATTGCAGCAATTATTTTAAAATTAGTTTGCATCATATAAATGCCCTAGTACAACAAATATTGTAAAATGCAAGATACATATTCTTAAAAAGAAGTAAGCATATTTTGCTAGAATCTCAAGTGCCATAGATTTGCTTTGGTGGCATTTAGTTTTTGTGGTCACCTGTTTCCCATAGTGTACGCGTGCTATAAGAACGCTTACACAGTGACACTTTTTGTG
>CM045885.1:1761115-1803615 GCA_025169545.1 Anguilla japonica
TCCCCGTTCAAGAGCTCCCTGTGATTTTGCAATTAGGGGGAATAACTCAGTCATGAAGAAGGACTGAGTGTTCTCAGAAGACCACGGTGACATTAAGTCTTTATTAGTTGTCTGTGTGTTTGCCTGCGAGCCCTTGCTTCTTCGAGCTGTAGCTTATTGCAGTTTAATATTAGAATCTATTCAGTGCAAGGCCATTCCATGATCACCCCCCCCCCCCCCCCCCCATCGAGTCCCCAATCTTGCAAATGAACATTATTTAAAATGTAAATTCAGTAAATTGTCTGGAGCAACAGAATTTTCTCAGCAAAAATTTTAAAAAAATAACTCAATAAAGGTATATGTATGGTCGGAGCGTCATGATGACCCACGAGGAAAAGAACAAAACAAAGAACATTAGCACACCAATTATATTCACATGTGCAAAAAAGAAAACCTTTTCTTTTTTGAAAATATTACCATAAAAACCAGTCCCCTCCCCTCCCGTGCAATCCTTAACAAATGTGTTCTTCTTTAACATTGATCTGCCTGAATTTTTACACGTGAAGGACAAACAGTAAAACTGCTATTGTGACAGCTGGCGCCCACGTAAGACATAATAATATAATAATAGTATGAAATCACAAGTGGAAAAATAGTATACTTAAGTATAATTTCAGCATACAAAAAGTGTACCCACACAGGACCCACACAGGAAATAACAACCGACTGAAATGGCAGAATACTGCATTCTGTCCTTCTAGTTTGCTGACTTCGTAAAGTTCTATGTGTGTGAGCAGTCACTGTCCCCCTGAATATACACGCGATGTGTGTGTGAAACTGTAATGCTCTGTGTGTGTGTGATACTGTAATCCTCTGTGCGTGTGATACTGTAATACTCTGTGTGTGTGTGTGTGTGTGATACTGTAATGCTCTGTGTGTGTGATACTGTAATGCTCTGTGTGTGTGATACTGTAATGCTCTGTGTGTGTGTGATACTGTAATACTCTGTGTGTGTGATACTGTAATACTCTGTGTGTGTGTGATACTGTAATGCTCTGTGTGTGTGATACTGTAATGCTCTGTGTGTGTGATACTGTAATGCTCTGTGTGTGTGTGTGTGTGTGATACTGTAATGCTGTGTGTGTGTGTGTGTGTGTGATACTGTAATGCTCTGTGTGTGTGTGTGATATTGTAATGCTCTGTGTGTGTGTGTGTGTGATATTGTAATGCTCTGTATGTGTGTGTGTGTGTGTGTGATACTGTAATACTCTGTGTGTGTGTGATACTGTAATGCTCTGTGTGTGTGATACTGTAATCCTCTGTGTGTGTGATACTGTAATGCTCTCTGTGTGTGTGTGATACTGTAATGCTCTGTGTGTGTGTGTGATACTGTAATGCTGTATACTGTAATGCTCTGTGTGTGTGTGATACTGTAATGCTCTGTGTGTGTGTGATACTGTAATACTCTCTGTGTGTGTGATACTGTATGCTGTAATACTCTGCTGTGTGTGTGATACTGTAATACTCTGTGTGTGTGATACTGTAATACTCTGTGTGTGTGTGATACTGTAATACTCTGTGTGTGTGTGATACTGTAATACTCTGTGTGTGTGTATACTCTGTGTGTGTGATACTGTACTGTAATACTCTGTGTGTGTGTGATACTGTAATACTACTCTGTGTGTGTGATACTGATACTGTAATGCTCTGTGTGTGTGTGATACTGTAATGCTCTGTGTGTGTGTGTGATGATACTGTAATACTCTGTGTGTGTGTGTGATACTGTAATACTCTGTGTGTGTGTAATGTGATACTGTAATACTCTGTGTGTGTGTGATACTGTAATGCTCTGTGTGTGTGTACTGTAATACTCTGTGTGTGTGATACTGTAATACTCTGTGTGTGTGATACTGTAATACTCTGTGTGTGTGTGATACTGTAATACTCTGTGTGTGTGTGATACTGTAATACTCTGTGTGTGTGTGATACTGTAATGCTCTGTGTGTGTGTGATACTGTAATGCTCTGTGTGTGTGTGTGGTGTGATATGTACTGTATACTGTATACTCTGTGTGTGTGTGATACTGTAATACTCTGTGTGTGTGTGATACTGTAATGCTCTGTGTGTGTGATACTGTAATGCTCTGTGTGTGTGATACTGTAATGCTCTGTGTGTGTGTGATACTGTAATGCTCTGTGTGTGTGTGATACTGTAATGCTCTGTGTGTGTGTGTGATACTGTAATGCTCTGTGTGTGTGTGTGTGTGATACTGTAATGCTCTGTGTGTGTGTGTGATACTGCACACGTTGTCCTCACACACCCGCGTGGCGCTCTGGAGGGCACTCTCTGTGTGTGTGTGTGTGTGTGTGTGTGTGTGTGTGTGTGTGATACTGCACACTCTGTGCCCCCGGTGCCAGCGCGTAATGGAACATTTCATTCAGAAAAACACACCG
Source organism: Anguilla japonica (assembly GCA_025169545.1). Taxonomy (NCBI): domain Eukaryota; kingdom Metazoa; phylum Chordata; class Actinopteri; order Anguilliformes; family Anguillidae; genus Anguilla; species Anguilla japonica. Next base: position 1,763,548 of record CM045885.1, read on the forward strand.
GCTGATGCCCGGGTGGGGCAGTACCCACGAGAGAGTACCCCGCCCGCTCGATCCGCCAGCCACGACCCGAACAACACTCACTGTGTCGAGGGCCCAGCGAGGACATGGCCCTCCAGAGACCGAGGGAGAGGGGGTGGGGGGAGGGCCCAGCCAGGACATGGCCCTCCAGAGACTGAGGGAGAGGGGGTGGGGGGATAGAGAGAACAAGTGAGGGGGGGGGGGGGGGGATAGAGAGAGAGAGAGAGAGAGAGATGGAGAACAAGAGAGAGGGGAGAGGAAAACATAGGCGGGGGATAGAGAGAGAGAGAGAGATGGAGCGCAAGAGAGAGGGGAGAGGAAAACAGGCAGGGTGATAGAGAGAGAGAGAGAGAGATGGAGTGCAAGAGAGAGGGGAGAGGAAAAAAATAGGCAAGGGGATAGAGAGAGAGAAGGAGGGAGAAGGAAGAAGAGAGAGAGAACAAGAGAGAAGGGGAAAGGAAAATAAATAGGTGGGGATATATATAGGGGGAGAGAGAAAAAAGAGAGAGAGGAGAGTCTCTTTGTTCAGCTCACAAAAAGAAAGGAGAGGAATTATGGAGGACGACTGGCTCGAGAAGCTGCTTTTCACTTTTCGGCTGTTTTTGATCATATGATGGATTGTTATGACTGCTGGTGCTAGTGCCTCCTCATTATACTTTCACTATGGTGTCTAACATCAACACCTACCCAGTTACTAATTACTAATGTGATATTTAACATTAGCACCTGGCCAATTGCTAATTACCAATGTTATGTTGCGACGGCATCGTGTTTGGGTGGAAAATTATGCTGTTGTGATTTGCTGTTGACTGGGAGAAAAGTGAACAGAGAATATCTGAGGTAAGACAGAGAGAAGGGGGGAGTAGAGTGGAGAGTGTGGTAAAGTGGAAGAGGGCAGGGAAGAGGGAAAGACGAGGAATTCTGGAATTCTCCAGGTTTTCTGGATGCTGGAAAGATCTCTCTTCATAGCCAATGGAAGCACAGGGAAATTCACGCTGGATCCTCAGCGTGCACACACACACCTCCCCTCTCACTGCTGTGTGTTTTGTGTGTGTCTGTTCACCTGGCCAGGTGGTACACCCCCCCCCCCCCCCCCCCATCGCCCCCACCCCCTCTGATTTGTGACCTTGGGTTGGGTTTCAGCCCTGCCCTTTAACCAAATTGAACCCGTCAGCAAATTCGTGCTAAAATGAGGCATTTCATCAGCATTGATGCTGGTAGTTTTTATTGTTATATACAGTCATATATATACAGTTTACTGATAAAAATTTATCTCTAAGATAATTAAAAATTTCAGATTGTACTGCAAATGTTGCTCTCTTTTGGCTATTTTAAAAAAAGGCAATAGTGTCCAAAAAAGGGCACTTAAAAAATTAATTTAATTTAAAAAAGAAAATACTATTAATAAATGACTTCATTGTGCATTTGTACTGTAAGACGTAATCCCTGGTTTTGAAACTCCGGTGTAGTGTTTTACTGGTAATCTGCTGACCACCAGCAGAGGGCGATCTCTGCTGCTGTCGTACGCTGTGTGGCAGTCCGAGGTCCAGCCTGAGGTGGATGAAAGGCTCGATCCCCACCCCTGACCCCCCCCCGCCCCCCCCCCCCAGATCAAAGGCCCTTTGAAGGTGACACTTTTAAAGGGCCAGGCGAGGCGGGGGGGTTGGGGGGGCAGTGTGACCATGGTGATGACCAGGGACAGTCCGCACCCAGCCATGTGACAACCCCCCCCGATGCTGCTGGCCGACACGTGACGGCTTCCTCACCCCCCCCCCCCCCCCCCCGCCTCTCTCCCCCCAGGCTCAACTTCTTCCACGACGTTCCGGACTTCCGGGTGCTGGCGTGCGGCGGGGACGGGACCGTGGGCTGGATCCTGGACTGCATCGGTAACCAGGAGCGCTCCCGAGCACCGCGACCGAACGCCGTCGCATTTACTGCATTTACTGCATTTACTGCATTTACTGCATTTACTGCATTTATCGCATTTACTGCATTTTACTGCATTTACAGCATTTACTGCATTTACAGCATTTACTGCATTTACTGCATTTACTGCATTTATCGCATTTACTGCATTTACAGCATTTACTGCATTTACAGCATTTACTGCATTTACTGCATTTATCGCATTTACTGCATTTACTGCATTTACTGCATTTACAGCATTTACTGCATTTACTGCATTTATCGCATTTACTGCATTTATCGCATTTACTGCATTTACTGCATTTATAGCATTTACTGCATTTACTGCATTTATAGCATTTACTGCATTTACGCATTTACTGCATTTATCGCATTTACTGCATTTACTGCATTTATCGCATTTACTGCATTTGACGCATTTATCGCATTTACTGAATTTAACACATTTACTGCATTTATCGCATTTACTGCATTTATCGCATTTACTGCATTTATCGCATTTACTGCATTTACTGCATTTACTGCATTTATCGCATTTACTGAATTTAACGCATTTATCGCATTTACTGAATTTAACGCATTTACTGCATTTACGCATTTATCGCATTTGTGACCTCATGGTCACACACTCAACCATGGATGTAGGTTCTGGATGTAGAGCAAAGGGACACATCCCCCTCAAACTTCAGTCCTCCTCAACAGGGAAAACATCAAATGCTGCCCCCCCCCCCCCCCACCTACCATCCGTGTACTGTAACTCAATGCCAGATGCAGAACCTGTATATTCACAGAGAAAATAGGTTGCCTTTCAAGAGATGCATTTTTAAATCTATTTCACTGGAATATGGAGAGACTATTCCTAGACAGTGGAATCAAAGAAATCAAATAGATTCTCTCAGAAAAATTGTGCATAAAGATGAACTATTATCGAAAATCTGAGAAAAGAAATGGATTTCGATGCTGATCAATTCTTCTTTTTGTTCCTACATTCAACTGGGCATGGAGTTAGAATTTGTTATTTAGGCATTGATTTGCATGACCTGGTTTTTCAGAATTTATGTGAAATCTCTCTCTCTCTTTTCCTTCTGTCTCCCTTTATCTCTCTCTCTCTCTCTCCCCCCTCCTTCTCACTCCCCCCCGTCACTCTCTCTCTCTCTCTCTCCCCCCCCCCCCCCTCTCTCTCCCCTCCCCCCGTCTCTCTCTCTCTCTTCTCTTCTTATCTCGCTCTGTAGACAAGGCTAACTTTGCCAGGCACCCCCCTGTGGCCATCTTGCCTCTTGGGACAGGGAACGACCTCGCCCGTTGCCTGCGCTGGGGCGGAGGTGAGTCACAGGTTGGGTGGGGCGCAGAAAGGGGGGGGGGGGGGGGGGCTCTGTGGGACCGCCAGGCCCCAGATGCTATTTGGTTCATATTTGGTTTGTATCACTTTAATAGCTGTTTGTGGACACATCACACGATCTCAGCCTGAGGTTTATGCACAGTCAACACGTCTGTTGCCTTTTTCTTAGATATTCAGTCCCTAAACATGGGTCTGGTGTTTCAGAAACATAAAGAAATTATACCTTAGAGATGGAAATGAGAAAACTGTGAATGGCTTGGAAAGCCGAGAACATGAAAAGATATTTGATGAGTGTTTGCATACGTGCGTCACACTGTGCATGTGTGTGTGTCTACGTGTGTGTCCGTGTGTGTGTGTGTGTGTGTGTGTGTATATGTGCATGTGCGTGTGTGTTCGTGTATGCGTGTATGCGTGTGTTTGTGTCCGTGTCTGTATCCGTGTGCGTGCATGTGTGTGTGTGTGTGTGTGTCTGTCTGTCTGTCTGTGTAATGTGCGTGTGTGAGTGTGTGTGTATATGTGAATGTGCGTGTGTGTATTTGTGTATCCGTGTCCTTGTCTGTGTGAAGAGGAGGTGTGAATGATGTCATCGCCCATGCTTAGCCTGCGGGGACGTGCGCGCGGTTCTGGTGAGCGTTAGCGTTAGCATCGGTGTCGGGGTCCCCGAGGTCCTCAGTGTGCCTGCGCTGGCTGGGACATAATGAGCCCAGGGCTGTGATGTCACCCCACCCTGGCATTCATTAAGGTAATTACAGCGTCCCTTCCCAGGGGGCCGCTGGGCTGGCCTGAAGACACACTTGCTTACTGCCTCTGAACCCTAGCACACGCCCAGAGGTCAGAAGTCGTTGCCGTGGGGACACGAACCAGGCCAAGACAGCCGTGAGCCGTAGCCTGTGTGCATATTATTTCCTTTTTTAAAAAAGCCATTTAAATGATGCGCAGACATCAACCGCTCCTGTAGTGCCTAGTGCTGGCTAACCACAGGCTTCACCATTCCCACTGACTGGCCTCCCTTTCTGATTGGTGGGTATGTATGACGGGTGGCAGTGGTGACATGTGATTGGTCACGGGCTTTACAGTGGCTGTAAAGGGCGGAATACAGCACGTGATAGAAATTAAAGGTACAATCGATGTGAATGTGAGCCATCCTGTCAAGCAACAGTGCTGGTAGCACTGCTGAAGGGAGCTAAAGGTAGAACATGCCCTCATTTGTGTATGACTCATTTCTCTCTCTCGCTCTCTCTCTCACTTCCTCCCTCCCCTCTCTCCCTCTCTCTCTTCCTCCCTCCCCCCTCTTTCTCTCTCCTCATCTCTCTTTCTCTCCCTCTCCCCCCTCTCCTCTCACTCCCTCCCTCTTTCCCCCTCTTTCTCTCTCTCTCTCTCTCCCCCTTCCTCCCTCCCCTCTCTCCCTCTCTCTCTTCCTCCCTCCCCCCTTCTTTCTCTCTCCTCATCTCTCTTTCTCTCCCTCTCCTCTCACTCCCTCCCTCCCCCCTCTTTCTCTCTCTCTCTCTCTCCCCCCGCTCCTCCCCCTCCCCTCTCCCCCTCCTCCCCCCCCCCAGGCTACGAGGGCGGAAACCTGCTCAAATTTCTGCGGGACATCGAGCACAGCACGGAGATGGTGCTGGATCGCTGGAACATCGACATCATCCCGGACGACAAGGAGGAGAAGGGCGACCCCGTCCCCTACAGCATCGTCAACAACTACTTCTCCATCGGAGTGGTGAGGCCCATCGCCCCCCCCCCCCCCCCCCCCTTAGCGACCCGTCCCGCCAAATTCACCCCAAACACCAAATCCGCCCCAAACTAAGACTAAGTGGGAAGGGCAAGGCTGCATTTTAAACCGCTGCCTTTCCTGCCATACCAGCAGTGGACTGTGTACGGGACAAGTCCTCAATCTTACCCAGAAAGGGCCGGTGTGGGTGCAGGCTTTTGTTTCTACTAATCAAGGTCCTTATCGAAGAACTCCAACGGTTGATTAGTAGAGTCGGGTGTGTTACAGCTTGGTTGGATTGAAAGCCTGCACCCACACCGGCCCTTTCTGGGTAGGATTGAGGACCCCTTGGTGTACGGCAAGCCCAACAGGCCAACAGGCCGAGAAATGGATCCCAGATGCAGAAAAGATCTTATAGATCACACTGCTGGACAGGCAAGCCCACAGATCGACACCAAAATATACTGAATAGCCCCCCGTCCTGGGACAGCAAAAGGGCTCTATTGGTTACAGGCCACCAAACCCCTCCCCCCCCACCCTCCCTGGTTCGGAAATCGGGTCTAAGGTGGCAGAAAAGCTAGAGGTGGGCCTAGTTTTGAGCAAATCTGTCCAGGTTCACCTGCCTCAACCTCCCATAGTTATAATCAAGGCTGAGCAGAGGCCTTTTGAGGGACAGATGCTCAAAGTTATAAAAATGCACACCAACCTAGAAAAACTGTTTTTTTTTTTCATCAAATCGAAGGGGCACATTGGGCACTTGGGGCAGAAAGGGGGGGGCAGGTTCTTGGGCACCCACAACCGCCCTACACTCTGCACACGCCTGGTTTTCAGGACTGGGGGGTCCGTTTCTCGGTGTGTGTTTGTGTTTTAGCATTAGCGGCATTCGATTTTCCATTTTCAGGGGGGGGCTGGTAACGTCCTAAGTGGGTTAAAGTAAGGAAGCACCTGCCGGCTCGAGTAAAACAACTCTCAGATTCGTCTGGCGAGTCCGAGGGTTCAGCCGTTACGCGCACACCGGCCGATTCGATTACCGCCATTCTTCTCTAACGGGGAAAGGCATCTGAATGGCCACTTTGCGGTTGCTCGGCAACCCTTTATCTCTCCTCCTAATGCAATGACTGCCCCGCGCACATGCATTTGGTGGGTGGGACCCAGGATGGACAGTTCCCTCCGTAGATAATTGAACTACCCTGCTTTAACTCTTCGGGAGTCTGTGCGGGTGCTGCTGTTGCCCACTCAACACAACTAAAGAGCCAATTAAAATTGGGCTTGGTAATTAAGCGTATGTTATTGAACGGGTTGTTTTTCGATCCTGGGTGCTGATTGGCTGTGACGATGTTCTACAGTAGACTGTAGAGTGGATGCAGCAGCGGCCAGTCGAACAGCCTGTTTGCCATCAGTCCTTTCGAAATGTTGTAACCGTTTTATGAGACCAATACGGCACCCGAGGCCGTGCTGTATCCCAAATACAGGCTGTGCATGGGGCCTAACAGCACCCCTGTGTCTGTGACTGTACTGATGATCCAGCACGGCCTCCCCTGCCGTAGTGCTCAAATGCAAACGCAGTGGAAGACGGTCATGAACACGCACGCTGCGAGTCGCTGCGGGGGCATCTGACCGTGCCGCGGAGATCGCGGCCGAGCAGGGGCTTTACGTTTCGGCTGTTACGTGTTTAAAAAAAGGCCGTTGATCCGGACAGGAACACGTCTAAATGGGGGAGAGCTGGACTCTCAAAGTGAGAAGGGGGGGGGGGGGGGGGATGTCTTATAAATAGACGCCCGCAATATGGGTCGTACCCTATAACCCAAAAGGGACGCGCATGAGCGCGAGGCTGTTCTGGGGGGCTCCTGACGGCTCCCCCCCCCCCCCCCCCCCCCCCCCCCCGTGAGAGAGCTGCCCGGTACATAAACAACATGCCAGGGCTCTCGTCCTCGACAGCTGGGGCAGAAAGGGGGGGGCAGCTCGGAGGGACTGGGAGATAGGACAGCTTCGGTTTCTCTCTCCTTTCATCTCCTCTCTGCTCCTCTCCTCTCTCTCTCCTTTCCTCTCCTCCTTTCCATTCCTCTCCTCTCTGCTCTTCTCCTCTTCTCTCCTCCTCTCTCCTCTCCTCTCCTCTTCTCTCCTCCTCTCTCCTCTCCTCTCCTCTCCTCCCCCTCCTCACTCCTCTCCTCCCCTCCACTCCCTCTGGACATCCAGGTCCCGACCTGGAACAGCTTTTGGAAAGCCAGCCTCGGCCCCCCTGCCCATAGGTCACGTGACCTCCCGCGCCTCCCTTATTGCCCTTTGACCCCAGGGGTCGCGGTGCTGGTGCGCATGGTGCAGAGTGGCGACAGCACGCGTTCTCTTGCGCCGCCGTGTTTTCACCTGACCAGCAGTTAGCGGTGTGGGTGTTTTTTTTTTTTACCGTTTGACCCAACGGTGGCGAGTCTTCCTCCCGTAAAAACCTCCAACCAGCTCGTATGGAACTCACGATGACACACCGTCAACCGGCAGAGTCGCACACCAGTCCAAAGGGCTGTGAACTTCACCTCTCGGCGCTGCCATAATCTATACGGCTCCTGCCGGGGGTTCATCGAGGCTGGCGTGTGGGCGTTGGCATCGCAGCCAAACCCCTTTCCTGGATTTCGATCTTCAGGCCCTGCTCGGCTGTCAGAACACAGAGTTCCGTTTCCGACAAACACACACGCACGGCCCACCGTTCAGGATGGCTCATTTGCATCGCGTGCATAATGAAAGCTTTTTCTCTTTATTTCGTGTCGTCGCCGCCGAGGTCGGGTATAAATAGGATTCGCACTTTATATTTCTGGGCTGTGCTTTTAGTCCGAGAGAATATTCCGGAATCCATTTTAGCAGGTGAATAAAATAACAAGGACACCCATGCTTATTTTGCCAGGGAAACATCAGGAAGCGGTTTTGAGGGTGCGGGGGGGCCCGAAAAAATATACGGAGGGGCCTTAAGTAGGTCATGTGCCGTGCGGGAGGGGGCGGGGGCGGGGGCGTGGGACGGGGGAGGAAGGCGCAGGAAGGATTAGCGGGGCATCGGCACACGCCTGTCGGAATGCGGCGCGTTGCCGCGGCGATGTTATGTAATCCCGCCCACCGCTGACTCCCTGCCCCGGCGCTGCCGTCCTTCTGCCGCCGGAAAAAGGCAACGTTACGGGAACGTTACGGGAACGTTACGCTTGTGGCGGGCGACCGTGCTGGACAATGCCCAGCAAGTTCCGTCGGCGCTGCGTTTGCAGTGAACGTTACGAGAACGTTACGCTTGTACTGGGCGAGCGTACTTGACGATACCCAGCATTCCTGCAGGGCTGTTGTTGCATTGCAGGGCAACGTTACGAGAACGTTACCCCGCGGCGGGTCAGCATAAGTGACAATGCAATGGCCTGCCCTCCCCACAAGGTTGGCTGCACGTTGCAGGGGAACGTTACGAGAACGTTAGGCTGCGGTGGGTTCAGCATAAGTGACAATGCAATGGCCTGCCCACAAGGTTGGCTGCACGTTGCAGGGGAACGTTACGAGAACGTTAGGCTGCGGTGGGTTGAACATAATTGACAAAGCCTCGCATTCACGGGACCACGCAACCTTGTGCTTGTCTCTCTCTAAGACGGGACGAGGGTACGGGGGGGCGGGGGGGGGGGGGGGGGGGGGGGGGGGGGGGGGGGGGGGCAGACAGAAAGCTGAAGGGACGGGACAATGGGCAGTTTGTGGTCGCGGCAGGGCGGTGTTTTCGTGAAGGGGGAGCCTGTGTCAGGGTTCGACCCTGCCGCTGTTTCCACCAGAACAACGTGACGCTGGCGACAGATTTAGACGCTTCTGGCTGTTGTCTGGAAACCGATGAATTGTGTATTCATGGTTGTTATTCCAAATGTGCGGCTATAAATAGGGATCTGTGGATAGATATATTTTCAAAAGATGATGGCCTTTGAATATCAGTACAGACAGAGAGAGAGAAAGAGAGAGAGAGAGAGAGCAGCTCCAACTCCTCCGCAGGAACTCTTAATGCACAGAGAGGAAGCTCGGAGTATTTCATTTGGAAGACTGTACAACTCGTTTACAAATCTGTCCTGACAAAGGACCGTTGTTTTCAGTGAGCGCTTGGCATGTCCGACTATGCGTTTCACCTATATTTTTTTCAGTTTCAGTTTCAGGAAAAAAATAGAACATTCTTTTTTATTTCATTATCAGGCTACAGGCAGGCGACGTGTCGAACTGAAATGATAACGGTCGGGCAAAGTGCTTTGGTCTCTCGGTGCCATTTTCGATGACTGTGTGGTTGCAGAGCCCTGGGTGTCAGCTTGGCCCGGACTCTCCCTCTATCAGCGACAGATGGTCACACGTTCACAGCGAGCGATGATGACTCCCCGTGTAAATTTGGGCCGTGACTCATGCTCCGCGATGAGGTAACCAAGTAGCATTAAAATCGGGCTGAATATTCAGACTGTTCCATTTTCATTCAGTGTCGGGGTTGCCATGGCGCTCTCGGTCAGTGGAGAAGCAGAGCCGGTTCAGGCACGATTTCTCCCGAAGCCGTGGAGTCATTTCAACACCGGAGCCGTTTTTATGAAGAAAGGTCGGGTCCTCAGAAGTTCTGCCTGTCACATCCTGTTCCACAGTTGTACTTCATCCCGATCAGACATTAATGCACCTGTGGATGAGGTGCACTAAGCTTGCGACACGTTAGATGGAACGTCTTCAGCTTGCTGATCGTGATACCAAAAAAAAAAAAATCATTTTCATGCTTTCAATTCAAATTTAAATGTCAATGCATTTGACATTTTAATTCATCTATTGTGATTAATACTTTGCATAGTTTAAAGATAATGATTTAATATTCCAATCTTTGATAAATCTCTTTTTTTTAATGAGAAGTTTCATTTAGTGGAAGGGATAGTCAGCCACTTATATTATATGACCAAAACGTATCTGGATGCTCAGGGTAGGCAGTACTATAGCACACAATCACCTTATAGATGATTGTGTGCTTCCCCAACAGTTTGGGGAAGGCCCTTTCCTGTCTCAGCATGACAATGCACCCAGGCACACAGCGAGGTCCATATGGAAATGTTTTGTCGAGAACAGTGTGGAAGAATTGACTGGCCTGCACAGAGCCCTGACCTCATCCCCATCCAACACCTTTGGGATCGTTTGGAAAGCCAACTTGCGAGCCAGGCCTAATCACCCAATCAGTGCCTGATCTCACTAATTCTCTTCTGGCTGAATGGAAGCAAATCCCTGCAGCAATGCGCCAACATCTAGTGTAAAGCCTTCCCAGAAGAGTGGGGGTTGTTATAGCAGCAAAGGGTGGACCAACTCCATATTAATGCCCATAATTTTGGACAAGATGTTGGATGTCAGGCGTCCACATACTTTGGCCATGTAGTATATGGGCCTCTTTCACAAAACATGCGTACGATCACATTTCATTGTAAACTGTGTGTAAGAACATTTCCAGAACATTTTGGCAGTCATCATTTTTTTTTCTTATCTGTATTTGTTCATGGCTTATGCTAATCACATGCACAGGATTGCACATGAAATTTACAAACAGTCAACATTCATCATCTCATACACCTGGGATATGCACAAAAGATCTGCACGTGTGTCATAAATCCAATATTGGCTTTTTTAGGAACATTCTTAAGAACAAAAGTAAGAACAATTTAAGAAAAGTTTTGTGAATGAGGCCGAATATGTTTCACACTAGAGAGTCGGCAGAGGGGTCCTCTCTGGACTCGAGCGCGGTAAAGGGCGGGGTCGTGTGCGGGCTTCCGTCCGTCGGCACGTTCCACGATCCCCCAGGTGTCTCCTGAGCGGCTTCATGCGTGCACAGAGCGGGCCGATAAAAGTGCGCAGGTGTGTCGCGCAGGTGTGACGCGCAGGTGAAAGAGCTCCCGGGTCCGCGGCGGCGGCCGCAGATTCTTCCAGAAGGCGATCCGCTGAGGAGCTTCGGGTAGCGAAACCGGACCGGCCTTCCCGCAGCCAGCAGGGAATCTCCTCCTTCCTCTTTGGCGTGAACTTCGCTTGGACGGGCTGGGTTGTTTTTCTTGGGGTGGGGCAGTGGGGGGGGGGGGGGGGGGGGGCGCAGGGGGGCGTTGGGGGGGTGATCAGGAGAGGGGTGGGGCGGGTCTTGTCACTCATTGGTGCTGGCCTGGCCGAAGCACGTTGTCTCGGATTTCAATAACTTATTAATCTGGGCCGGTTTTGGAGAGGCAGCCCAGTTTGGACTCTGGATGGCTGACGCAGGGCACTGCTGGCTCAGGGGAAAAAACCACAGCTCCGCTGTTTTTAGCCAATGGGGACGGGCGGAGGGGAAAAAACGGTGGTTGGGGCCAGTGGGGGGTTTGTGCGGGGGGGGGGGGGGGGGGGGGGGGGGGGGCATTAGTAGTTGGCATGTGCTGAAGGTCAGAGGAAGTATCAGTGACAGGAAGTCCAGGGCTGCCAGGCTGGGACTGGGTTACCGCAGTAATGAATGTCCATGCTGAGTGACACCTGGCTAGCCCCGGAGAAAAACAGCACTTTCAAACGACCCCCCCACCCCACTACACCCCCCCCCCCCTTCCCTGCACCCCCCTCCCTCCCTGCAGCCTCCTCCTCATTTGTACCTACTATGGTGCTCAGTCAGAGTCGAGGGGCACAGGCAATCTGCTGCTAAGCCCTTAGTAAGCAGTCCCGCAGTCCCAGAGTGGTCCTACTGCACATCTCTCAGTGCGATTGCCTTGATCTGGCCCTAAATGTACTGAGCCTGTGAGGTTTATTTCTTCCTTCCTTCCTTCACACACTCACTCACTCACTCACTCGTTCATGCCGTACATTGGGTAAGACTTCCTGTTTGGATCGCTGATCTCTGTGTTGCTTTCGGCAACTTTCGCCGACTAAGCTGCATTCAGTTCGGCCTCTCCTGTCCTCTGGAGCGGCTTCAGGCACAAAATGGCCGCCACAAATCACCCAGGTGAAGCCATTATGGATCTAGATATACGCTGATTTAACTGTAAATAATTGTACTTTAAAAAAAAAAAAAGTAAATATGTACAGTATATATATCACATAAGTGTATTTGTAAATTAACATATCTTGCAATATCTGAAATTGGGAATAATTTTTACATTTGCTCATATTGTGAAGTATTTTCTGTGCATATCTGCAATATCCTTCATCTTGCACAAAAAGACTATCTGGGCCTACTGAAATGGGCCAAAATGCACCAAAATGGAAACAATATCATACACCAGAAAGTGAACATCCCTTTAAAGAAAGTTATTGCTAAACCCTTTGAAGAGTACATTTTTTTTGGAATGTTGCTTATCCAAATTTTAAGTCAGTGTTCTAGAACTACATTGCTTTCAGTTACCAGTAGCGACTGTTATATCAGCATTGAATGTTCAGTTAAAGTACATTCTAATCACATATTTGTGACCTCACATCTTAATGGGTGACTTTACATAGATGGCATTTAGGGATGGCAGACCGGAGGATGTTGATTGGTCAGGCAGCATGGAGGTTGTTGATTGGTCAGGCAGCCCGGAGGTTGTTGATTGGTCAGGCAGCACGGAGAGGCTGTCAGTTGTGGGTGGGGCAGACCGGTGGTTGTTGATTGGTCAGGCAGCACAGAGAGGCTGATGATTGGTCAGGCAGCATGGAGAGGCTGTCAGTTGTGGGTGGGGCAGACCGGTGGTTGTTGATTGGTCAGGCAGCACAGAGAGGCTGATGATTGGTCAGGCAGCACGGAGAGGCTGTCAGTCGTGGGCGGGGCCCGATCCATTTGCCGCGGTTGGTTGTCTGAATCTGACAGAGAGAGCCAGGGTCTGAAGGACATGGACATCGCACCCATCAGCAGGACCCCGGGGGGGTGGCGAAGGCCCCCGGAGAGGGCGAAAGTGACATCACCGCTTGCGCACTTTGATGTCAGGCTGGTCAGTGTGGCGCTGAAAGGCCTCCTAGTGAAAGGGGGACAAGCCCCCTCCCCCTCCCACCCTGCGCCCCCATCCCCCCCCCCCCCCATCATCACTCTATCTGGGACACATTGGGGGGGGGGCGGACGCTTGGAATGACATTTTCCCGGCGGTTTGCCCCCCCCCCCCCGACGTGCGAAAGTTCAAACGGCGAGATCAAAACAGCCCCGCCCTCGCGCCGCCGGTGAGGTGGCAGCTGGGAAATGTCACGGGCCGTCAGCGGCGGGGTTTTTACCGCGGCTCTGGGCGCTGCCGTCCCTCCCGCCGCACGCCAGGGCCTGCCCCTCATCCGCCGTGTCACGTGTCACGTGTCACCAAAAAGCTGTGATCCAATCAAAAACGTGCGCCATCACCTCTCAATGGGCCCAGCTGCTCATTGCAAAATGAGGTTCCTGTCCTCATCAGCAGCTTCCTTTAGCCGTTAGCTACAGCGCTAAGAACCAGGCTGTTAAATTACATTACATTACAGAGCGACTCACACAACTTTTTACACTGCATCCATTTGCACAGCTGAATATGCACTGAAGCAATGCAGGTTAAGCACCTTGAACAAAGGGCGCAACTGCGGGGTCCTACCTGGGAATTGAATCTGTGACCTTTAGGTTGTAAGACCAGCTGCTTACCCATTATACTACACTGCTACCCTGTTACCTCTGTGGTTCCACTTATTGTTATTGGGAGTATGCTGTACGTACAGCACGTCTAGTAAATAATTTGGAGTCAAGCTGAAATGTTTTTTTTTTCTTTATGAAATCAGACATCCTAGTGAATCAAGCTCAGTGACGTCACTAGGCCTGAGATTGAACTCTTACAGATTACACTCCTTTCTTTATAGCTGTGTGTTTAAGTTTCACGTACCCGCATGTAAGAATTTCACCCCTTAAATGTGTACATAATATTAATGACATGCTTGGCTGTTGGTGAGGGGAAGAGAACACACAACAGTCATTACTCACATGAAGGCGTTAGCGCTGGCTGACTCAGCAGGAGGCTGGACAGCTCTACTCCACGACTCTTCAAACTGGCTAACTGTGCTCAACCGCTAATCATCTTTATATTTCCAAGTAAAAAAAAAAGCAGTTTTTTCACTGTCCCAGTTTTTTTGGCAGATTTAGTTTAATCACTTGAGACCAAATAAATCGGACTTAAAAAATGATAAAAGAGACAACATGGGGGAAGAAAAAATGGTGAATTTTTTCCCTTCTTTTGGCTCAAATTTGAAATTAAATATCAGACACTCACCAATAAATCACTGGCTGATTTCCACACTACAGTCCACGCTGTACTACAGGAGAGCTTGCAGAGATCAGAGGTATATTTCTCACTACAGGCCACACTGTACTACAGGGGAGCTTGCAGAGATCAGAGGTATATCTCTCACTACAGGCCACACTGTACTACAGGAGGGCTTGCAGAGATCAGAGGAGAGCCCTTATTGCACACTACTGGCTACACTGTACTACAGGAGAGCTTGCAGAGTTCACAGAGCCCACATCTCTCACTACCGGCCACACTGTACTACAGGAGAGCCTGCAGAGATCAGAGGAGAGCCCATATCTCTTACTACAGGCCACACTGTACTACAGGAGAGCTTGCAGAGATCAGAGGAAAGCCCATAGCGCTCACTACAGGCCACACTACTACAGGAGAGCTTGCAGAGATCAGAGGAGAGCCCATAGCGCTCACTACAGGCCACAGTGTACTACAGGAGAGCTTGCAGAGATCAGAGGAGAGCCCATAGCGCTCACTACAGGCCACACTGTACTACAGGAGAGCTTGCAGAGATCAGAGGAGAGCCCATAGCGCTCACTACAGGCCACACTGTACTACAGGAGAGCTTGTAGAGATCAGAGGAGTGGTGAATGTTGCACTAACAACAGCCTGAGTGCCTCGAGGGGGAACTAATACAGGCCGTTAGCCTTTGGGCCTCAGGTGAGACAGAGCCAGGTGTAGCCTCCAGGTGATACTCTGCTAATAAAGGAGCCCAGACTAAGCTGTGATGTCTAGGTGACCAGGCCCAGCCTGGGCTTGTGCTTTCGAGTGCCGTTTCTGAACAGCCCACATGGGGAACGCGGTACCGTTGTTTTGATAGATAAACATTTATATAATTAATGCTGAACGACAAAGTAAGTTCTGCGCTGTTGTTGTTACCGTATACACCAGTGTGGGGGGAAAAAAAAAAACTCTCATGCTTCATGTTCGGTGACACATCATAAAACGGAAGATCACCGGCTTGTTGAACGTTGCGTTTTAATCTATTGGAAACAGTCCAAAGCTAATTAGCATGGTGAGCGGATGCACACGGCCGTAGTTAATGGCTGCCATTGTGGAAGTGCAGCTGGTAACTGGTGCAGTTGAAACGGGATTTTAAAAAAAACGACCTTTAATGACCACGGCCGATTGGTTACTGTGTGTTTTTTTTGTTTTCTTTTTTTGGGTCGAGCCTCGTGTGTTTATGCCTCATGAGGATGGGTGCAGCGTGCAGGTGTCCCAGCATGCTTTACGCTTTGTTTCTCTGTCGGATAGCAACGCAGGACCGGGCTGACTATTTCTCACATGCTCTTTCTGTCTCTTTCTCATACTCTCACTCTCTCATCTTCCTCTCTCTCTTTCTCTCACACTCTCCTATTCCTCTCTCTCTTTCTCTCACTCTCATCTTTCTCTCTCTCTTTCTCTCACACTTTTTTCTTCCTCTCTCTTTTTCTCTCACACTCTCCGCTTCCTCTCTCTCTTTCTCTCACATTCTCTCTCTCCCTCTCTTTCTCACAATCTCCCTTTCTTTCTCTCACACTCTCCCTCTCCTCCTCTCTTTCTGTCTCTCCCTTCCCCACCTCTGTTTCTCTCCTTCTCTTTCTCACACGCGCTTTCTCTCACAGTCTCTCTCTCTCTCTCTGGGACGGCAGCAACCGCAGCACCTGCAGGTCGACAGGAAGTCGCAACAGGCGACGGCACCTGGCCCGTCCAATCAGGCGGCGAAATCGCGCGGGCCTGTCTCCCTAACCTCCGACAGGTCTACGCGAGCGTCCCCCCCCCCCCCCCCCCCCCCCCCCCCCCCCCCCCCCCCGTCAGCGCCACGGCCCTGCCACACAAAGAACAGACGTGTAGGATGTGGTGGGCGATGCGCTCTGCTTCACTGTACTGCCTGTGCCTTCCACCCTAAAAATAGACGCTCCCCTTTTAGAGCCCGACTCATTAATATTCCGATTTTCTGCGCGTTCGGTTTGTTCGCAACCTGCTTTTCTTTTCTTTTCTCTTTTTTTTTTTTTTTTTTTTTCTTTTCCGCGGCTTCTCGCGCCGCTGTTGTCTGAACACCACAGCGTGTTCCGCCGCTGTGAGCCGTGTGCGAGCTGCTAAGAGTTCCTGGTGTTAAATCGACTCTAACAGCATCAGATCAGCTCCCTAATGCGAACGCATGAGTCAAACAAGGGACCGTCTCTGTCAAGGCCACGATACACGGGCAATATTTTTTGGGGCAATGTTCTCTGTGAGAAGGCTGGAGATAAGCAAATGAGACAAAATCAGTGAGCATAACATAGTGGGCTCTAAGAAATTAAACTGTGGTGGGAAAAAAAAAAATACTATTGGTCACATATGTGGGCAAAGTTGCTCATTTGCTTCGCCTGTGTGTCTGGGCCTCCAGCCTTAAAGGGGTTTGATGTGTGTACCGCTGCACATTAACCCTTTGAAGCGTGGGTTCTTTGGAATGTATTTTCAGTAATTCCCAACGTCAGTGTTCCAGAACTCCATTGTTTACCGTTACCAGCGGTGATTGTTACATCACCGTTGGAATGTAAATGGTAAATGGTAAATGGACTGCATTTATATAGCGCTTTTATCCAAAGCGCTTTACAATTGATGCCTCTCATTCGCCAGAGCAGTTAGAGGTTAGGGGTTAGGTGTCTTGCTCAAGGACACTTCGACATGCCCAGGGTGGGGTTTGAACCGACAATCCTCCGACTGCCAGACAAGCGGTCTTACCACCTGAGCTATGGAATGTCCAGTTGAGAACATTCTAATAACACATAAGTGATCTAGCAACTTTGAAGGGGTTAAGGACCTCTGTGGAACAAATTCTTTCAGAGGCTAATGTGGGTAGGGGGGGGGGGGGGGGGGGGGGGGTGTATCCTCGGCCTGGGAACAGAGTGTACTGTGGGATTGCGTCTGATTCTTGTAAATAAGCCCGTAGACGTTTCCCGCACAGGTTGCCACCGTTACTCAGAAGCGGCACGCGTGGTGAGGAAATGAAGGTGAAAGGCCCTGTTCTCTCTCTCTCGCGGGCGTTCCTCACCTTTGTGATGCAAACATGCAACCAGTCCAACGAGAAACTTCTTCAGCGTGTGCAAAACACGTCCCGCTCGCACGGGGCAGGCAGCAGGGACCGCTGAGCGCGTGCGCTGCTCGGGGGAACCCGAGCCTACCCTCGTCTTCCTCGCCTACTCCTCAAACGCGCGTCCGTCGGCCTCGAGAACGCAACGCTTTGTGGCTCGCGGCGGGTTTGGCGGACGGGAGCTTGCCGTTCGGGTGGGGAGGCGGCTGAGTTTATGACGTTGTTCCTCACCAGCCGCTCCCCCTTTGCTCTCGGAAAGGCCGCGCTCTCTGAGATAAGATCGTTTATTCATCTTAATAGTGCTTTTATCCAGCACGGCCCCGGTCAGTAAACAGAGCAGCCCTCCCCCAGGGCTGTTCTTTATGCTCTCGGGGCTATCGGGCCTCGGGGTCTTGCCCTAAGGAAGCGGCCGCATTGCTCCGGCCCCGCCCCTTTTTGGGGTGTCTGGGAAACATTAACCTCCTAAGGGTGGTCCTTTTCGACAGTTCGGCCAAGCCGTGCTACCATGCTCGCGATTAGGCAGTCGAGTCAGGCAAACGTTGCTCTTGGGCTTGGTTGTGGTTTCATTGTTGACGTCTAGCTGGGTCTGTCCGTTTGCAGGAAGTACATGCATAGGTGTAGAGCAAGGGTGGCCAGTTTTATCCGCAAAGAACCGGTGTGGGTTTTTAATTTTAGCCCAGCAATATGACACCTGATTTAACCATGTAGCTAATCGTGGACTTCGAACGAAACCTTGAATCTGCTGGGCTAGAACAAACGCCTGCACCCACACCAGCCCTTTCTGGATAGGACTGGCCAACCCTGGTGTAGACTGGCTGGAGCAGTCATGTGACTTCTGTGTGGTAACGCTGCTCTCTGTCGCCCCCCTACAGGATGCCTCCATTGCCCATCGTTTCCACCTGATGAGGGAGAAGCATCCAGAAAAATTCAACAGCAGGTGAGAGAGAGAGAGAGAGAGAGAGAGAGAGAGTTGGCGCCCTTTCTTGACTATACGACTTACATGGCTGCTTTTTTGGTGCTGAGTATGTTTCCCCGTGTTTGATGGAGTACAGTTTTCAGTTCTGACAAATTCCCAGTGAACTGAGTGGCCAAACATTTGCAAACTTGCTGATGATATTCTTGCGGCGGATGCTGTGTTGTGTACGCCAGATGGAGAAAGAAAAGGGAGGGAAGAGTAGGAGGACGGGTGGGAGGAATGCGGAGGGAAGGATCGAGACGGAGGACAAGCAGTAGCTTTGTGGCACAGGGCTGAATTTAGTATGTGCTATGCAACAAACTGTAACTATGGCAACCGGGCCCCAGGTATCTTTTTTTAGTATTATATTTGAGTCTCTTTTTTTTTTTTTTTAGCAAACACCAAGCAACTTTTACCGATAAAACTGTGCTCCCTAGGTGAGACAGGCTATAAAAACGCAGCACGTACGGTCTTTAAAAAACAACGTTGCTGCTTTTCGTAGCCGCTGAGTCCAAACGCTCAAATACCAGTGAGTGAAAAAAAACGTGCTCGCTTGATAAAATCGATTAACTGACAGCAGCCTATGAGGAAAAACAATTTTCGATTTAGAGAGAAATTAATTAGACAGTCCTGCTTCGCATGCTGCAGTAAATACGCTGTTCAGATCGATAGTGATCTTATTGATCCTTTTCAGTATCTGACACTGTCACATGGTCGTTAATCCTTATAGTCAGCAAAGTTTTCATCTGTACTCTGTGGGTTTTTTTAATCCTGTAGATTCTCAAACTGCAAGCCAGGGGGACTCTTGGACGTGCTTGTCAGAATTTCCGGGAGTGAGAAAAGCTGAATAATGTTTCACCGACAGTGTGTGTCACCGTGAATAGTCAATCGTAAGACTTCAGCAGTGAACACGTCACCCTGGTACTGTCAACTTCCTGTGTCTGGCCACTTCAGCTCCTTCCTTTGACCTCTGACCTTTACATGTGGCATCTCGTTCAGCCTGCACAAGAATTACTTTCACAGGCGCCCTGCATTACCTGCACGGGTACAGCAGGTAATACGTCTAATTGATCTAATTAACATGCCCCGCCCAGTACAGCAGACACAGCAATACTGCAAATCTCAGAGGCTATTGTACATTAGTTGTTCTGCAAGTGTATTTTTGAGGTTACGTGTTTTAATGTTATAAAATGAGAAATCTGGAAAGGAAATGCGCTAATTTGAGTTATTTTGGTACAAAAAGCTTCTGTCAAGGAGTCTACTAGATGCTACTGAATGTTTTGGTAAAATGTAATACTTTCAGACAGGAGAATACTTTGTTTAATAGTCCACAGAGGTCAGATGGAAGGTAATTATATAAGCGTATGGACTGTGGTACCCTGGTGTTATGCCATAAGATTATATAATGAGTGTGTGTGTGTGGGGGGGGGGGGGCATACTTTCTATGGCACGGAATAAAATTAAGTATAAATTCATAATATTTAAAAACACACGTTTAGTCCCCACTATTTAAATTTCATTTTGGATAATTAAAATAACATCGCATTAATCAAATCTAGCAAAAAGGAATCTCCACATAGATGTGCAGAAAGTGTATTTCACCGCAATAGAACCATCAGTTTTACCACAAAACTCTTTCATTGTTTTTGACCATCGATTTTTTCTGAAAAGTGTCAGGTTGCCACAGTGTGTGGTAAACCATGTTTTTCTGTTCTTTACAGTATACAAGAAGAGAGAGGGAGAGAGAGAGGGAGACAGAGAAAGAAAGGGAGAGCGAGAGAGACCTTCTTTGACCTTTGATTCCCCACTACAGCACTTAAAGGAGACAAGCAATTTCTCACCGCTCAAAATTGCACAAATAATCCCTTAGAGCAAAAACCAGTGGAAACAGAGAAAAAATCATGAAAACTTAACCGAACCCCCGTACACACAAAAATAAAAAGAGAGAGAGAGAGGAGGATAGAGAGAGGGAAATGAGGGAAGAAGGGAGAGAAAGAGAGAGAAAGAGGACGGGAGGGAGGGGTGGAAGGAGAGAGAGGGAAAGAGGCAGAGAGGGAGTGAGAAAAGGAAGGGAAGGAGGGATGGAAGAAGAGAGAGAGGGAAAGAGGGAGAGAGACAGAGAAAGAGACAAAGAGGAAGGGATGGAGGGATGGAAGAAGAGAGAGAGGGAAAGAGAGGGAGAAAGACAGAGAGAGAGAGAGAAGAGAGGGGAGGGAGGGAGGGAGGGAGGGATGGAAGGAGAGAGAGAGAGAGAAAGAGGCAGCCAGCTCAGAGTGAATAAAAAATGCTGATGCAATATTACGCAACGGGCTCCCTTGCTCAGGTATGAGGGGCACTGTGACGCAGGTAGATCCTCCAGGTTGAATTAAAGAAGCAGAAGCAGGTCCACGGGGACTCCCAGCTCTCCGTTCAACAGCTCCTGTCCGTTTTTTTTAGCCCATATTCCAAAGGGGAACAGCGGCAGCCAACCTGTACAGTAACCAAGCCTAAATGGCTCTGTGTGGAATCATAGAACTACACGCCCGGGCACAATTATGTTCATGGGGAAAACGGAGGTTCAGAGCGCATAAAACCCCTGACCTCTCCCTTTCATCCTCATCGCTATGAAGAGCGCCTTTTTGAAAAACGAGCCCGTCTCCGTGATGACTCACAGCTCGCCTGATCTTTATCTGCTCGAGTCCAGACATCTCGCCGATCTGGCGATCTCAGCGAGAAGGTCACATGGAGGTCACCCCGTAGCCTTTCAGCAGATGCACAGTTTGAATAGCATTGCTGTACCAGATGCACAGTTTGAATAGCATTGCTGTACCAGATGCACAGTTTGAATAGCATTGCTATACCAGATGCACTGAGTTTGAATAGCATTGCTATACCAGATGCACTTGGTTTGAATAGCATTGCTATACCAGATGCACTTGGTTTGAATAGCATTGCTGTAGCGGATGCACTTGGTTTGAATAGCATTGCTATACCAGATGCACACTTTGTATAGCATTGCTGTACTGGATGCATTGAGTTTGAATAGTATTGCTATAACAGATGCACTGAGTTTGAATAGCATTGCTATACCAGATGCACAGTTTGTATAGCATTGCTATACCAGATGCACTTGGTTTGAATAGCATTGCTATACCAGATGCATTGAGTTTGAATAGCATTGCTATACCAGATGCATTGAGTTTGAATAGTATTGCTATACCAGATGCATTGAGTTTGAATAGCATTGCTATACCAGATGCACAGTTTGAATAGCATTGCTGTACCGGATGCACAGTTTGAATAGCATTGCTATACCAGATGCATTGAGTTTGAATAGTATTGCTATACCAGATGCACAGTTTGAATAGCATTGCTGCACCGGATTCACAGTTTGAATAGCATTGCTATACCAGATGCATTGAGTTTGAATAGCATTGCTATACCAGATGCATTGAGTTTGAATAGCATTGCTATACCACATACACTGAGTTTGAATAGCATTGTTGGACCGAGTACACATGATGAATAGCATTTTGCTGCAGGTTCTGCAAAACATTCCTGTTCCAGGGACAAATGAACCTGCAGATCTTCTTTGTTGCATGTGGCTGACTAGTGTGGTTTGTCGATGCGGCGATAAAGGTCTGCTGAGCTTTCGAAAATTTTCTGCGCATATCTGTGAACTATGAATGAGAGAAAGAATTTGATTCGTAGTTTAAGAGCCTGTTGCAGATGTTTGCGAGATAATTAGTTGTTTATTGATCCGATCATTCTCACCGTGTGTTAAAATGAATCAGGAATGACGCTAACCTCCACTTGGGTCAGGAAAGTTCAGGAATGTTCTCACATGGAGTTTAAATTAATTTGTTCTGGTTTGCTGCACCATGTTCGTCATAAGCCTGTTTTTCAGTGACCTGATCACCCCACATGGAAGCTGTAACAGTTAACCACACGCCGTTTGTGTAAAATGTCCAGTGTTCAATTAAACTCTAACAGAGTTTATAATGAGTCCAATAGGGACCAAATGCACACTGTCAGGAAGTTAATTTAACACTATAAACACTTGTGACAGATGAGGGCTGTTGTGCAAGCTAGTCACCTCAGGGTCGGCCCCGGGGTTTTGGTGGCCCTGAACTAGAATGTTGTTGTGGCGGAAAAGAGTTTTACAAAATAAAAAAAAACTTTTTAAAACACTAACTGTGAGTCCCAGGAATGCATGTGTCCATAAACGACTGCGCTGCGTGTTCATGCCAGCAGCCAGCCCTGTGTCACAGCGTCCGAGTTCGAGTCCTAAAAATATTTGGCGACGTGAACTCCTCTCTCTCGGAGTGAAATGTGAAGCAGTAATTGATGTGTGAGGCTGACAGACTGAAAGCCTCGTGGGATTGGGGTTTTATCTCAGGAGGACCGCCGCAGACAGCGAATCGCTGCGTGTTTTCCATGACGACCGGCCGGCGCGTGTTGTGGGACAGGAGCGGATCGCGTGCCACAGGGGGCTGTTCCTGGGTCAGTTTTTGCCTTGCGTATTGCTGGGATTGTAGTAGAGGTCAAGGTTTGGGTGAGCTGATCTCAGATTCATTGCTGGGGGTGGTGAAGGGCGTGGTGTTGGGGTGTTGGGGTTGGTGATGGGGGTACGTGGAGTTTTCCTTGATGGATTCAGGTGAGGTGAGCAGGGCCTGACTGGCACACTAATGCGGTACCTGTGTACCTGTGTTTCACCTGGGGAAGCGTGCAGGTAGTGTATGACTGCCATGTTGGACAGAACAGCTAGGCCCAGTAAGACGCTTAACTCTTTGAGGAGTAAGTTTTTTTTGGGTTTTTTTTTTCAAACTTTTCAAAATCAGTGTTCTAGAACTCTGTTGCTTTCAATTTACCAGTGGTGACTGTTACATCAACAGTAGAATGTCCAGTTCAGAACATTACATTCATATATCGTGACCTGCTGTTCAATCCTTTAAGGTGTGAGGTCACAAATAATGGCTGTGAAGGCTCTTATCTGAACATTCTGATGCTGATGTCACAATCACTACTGGGAACTGAAAGCAGTGGAGTTCTTCAGAGGTTTTATGGGCATGTATCAAGTACACAGATAATGTAATATTGTGCCTGCAGGAGCTGTAGACTTCAGCCGAAGGTCAGAGGGGACGCAGAACTGTCCTGAAATTCGATAGGACAGCGTGTGTAGGCAAACGGAGGGCCTAGAGATGGGCTGAATAGCCTGTTCTCATCACTGTGTATTCCTACATTCTTCATAAACTGTTGTGACCCTGGAGCATGCTTGAATGGGTAAGCCAATTACATACATAAGTCAACCAGGGTTTTGGTAAGCCTAAGCACGAATGTTATTGTGGCCCTGAAAGTGCTCCAACAAACAAAAAAATTTCAAAAACTTGAATTGTGTGGCCCAGGGATGCTTGTGGCCCTAAATGACTGCATAGACTGTTTATGCCCGTATTCTCTGTGGAAGAACGGGGTTTGAGAAGCAAAGATCCAGACTGTCTGTACTCTCTGGGGAAAAGTGCTATGTTTATGTCCGCTGTATTCTCAGAGCTGACATTGTGTCACGGATCCAGGCAACGCTGCTATGGCAACATCGCAGAGAAACTGCAGCTTTAGAAGAACAATATACATCAACGTGTGAAATAAAAATAAATGAATGCATTTTTTAAAAATGAAATGACTGAACATTAAAATGTAATATATAGTGCACTGCTATTCCCACACACTCTATATACGCCTGAATGCACAGAGAGATAGATTAATGCCTTATTATTCCTCGTAGGAAAATTTATTTATCAATTAGTCGCAGATTAGGGCAAAACAATACAGCATTTTCACAGCAATAGACAACAGACAGCGTTGCATACAACAGGTACAATAGTCCAGGGGCTCGAAATTCAACACCCAGCAACAACATTCTTCAGTCCAGCGACAGAGTGCCACGGTGCTAGCACTTAAGCACTTGGCCAATCATAACCATTGTCAGGACCCATTTCAGCTATGAATAGCCACTTGGCTGGAACGACTGCCTGACACTTGTGGCGGAGTGTCTTGGGGGTGGCGAGGAACACCACTAAAGATACTTTGTTTCTCCGTCAACCCTTTGCAGAGTAGGGTTTTTTCTTTTTTTTTTTTTTTGGAATTTTTTTTTTTTTTTCTTCAAAATTCAAGGCCTGTGTTCTAGAACTCCACTGCTTTCAGCCACCAGTGGCGATTGTGACATCAGCGTTAGAATGTTCCGTTGAGAACGCTCTAATCGCATATTTGTGACCTCACTCCTTAAAGGGTTGGTATGCTGTAGCAGAGGCTGTCAGCTGTTCTCCGTAATGGCCCCTGGTGCTTCTTCTCAAGCCTACTCTGGCGATGCTGAGGTCGGCCCTCCTGACCAGTGTGTTTGTCCCTGTCGCTTCATTAAAAACAATCCCAGCTAAATGTAACGAGACCTCAGCTTGTCCTCTGTCATACCTGCGACTCCGTCAGAGTTGGATACGCTAGTTTAAAATGTAATATGTTCTGTGTATGTTTGTGTCTGTGTGTGCACGTGCTCGCATGTGTGTGTGTCTGTGTGTGTGTTTGTGAGTGTGTGTGTGTGTGTGTGTTGGATGTGGAGTCATGCTGCTCTAAAAGGCCCATCAGCAGCTTTCCCGTGGTGTCCGGGGTCTTTACCGCAAGACCCTCCGCAGGAGAGAGAGAGGTACGGGGGGGGGGCCCACCGCTGGGGCGCTTTGTCTCAGAGGTGTGAGTTTTAACGGGTACCTGCTGGGCGTGTGAGTGGCCTGCTCTCACCCGACTGTGCCGTCTTTGTTGCCCCCCCCCCAGCCCCGCCCACCGTAACCCCCACCTCATGAGACAATAAGAGGTGACACGTGACCCCCCCCCCCCCAATCCCCCCCCCCCCCCCCCCCCCCCCCCCCCCCCCCCCCCCCCAACCCCGACACCTCAGCGCCGGAGCCTCATCTGCATGAAGTCTCGGGAGACAGACTGTGAGGGGGGGTGGGGCGGGGGGGGGGGGGGTGGGGGGGGTGTTTCAGTAGCACTGGTGCTAATGATCACAGGTCTGGATCACAATGGGGAAAGGTGTGTAGTGGCTGCCTCCTGGGGGCTGGAGGAGAACAGGAGAGGAAGTTTTGACTCAGGAGGTGCTGAACAACTCCCCCCCCCCCTTTTTTTTTCCCCCCCCCCCCCCCAACTCACCACTGAGAAGCCTGGTGCTTTTGTTTCGCTCGATTACAATCACAATCAGTCTTAGTTTTAGTCGGCCCCGGTCCTTGGGGCATTGTGGGATAAGTTGCGCTGAGCCGGGGAGGAGGACGAGGAGGCCACGCAAACACCGTGACTCAGACTGAGGAAGGGCTCGTTTTGAATTATGGGGGGAGGGGGGGGGGGCTGTTCTGAATTGGAGGAAAATAAGACCGTCACAAAAAGTATTCAATTTCGTCAGACCCTGGTGACTCCAGCGCCGCGTCACAGAGTCTCCTGTGAGGGGCGATGGAGCCGCCTTGAGATGGGCTTTGAATGGGCTGAGCTTTTCTAAAAAGGCTCTCAGGATCACAAAAAGAAAACAAAACAAAAAACTCTGAGATTGTGCCACCGTGTCCAGCATGCACACACACTGCAGAGCTGCACTGTGTTCCGCTCAGTTCTGCGCTCTTACTAAGAAGTATAGAACACCTGGACCAGGTTCAGCCTGGTATAGAACACCTGGACCAGGTTCAGCCTGGTATAGAACACCTGGACCAGCCACAGGCAGGTATAGAACACCTGGACCAGCCACAGGCAGGTATAGAACACCTGGACCAGCCACGGGCAGGTATAGAACACCTGGACCAGGTTCAGCCTGGTATAGAACACCTGGACCAGGTTCAGTTCAGTATAGAACACCTGGACCAGCCACGGGTGCATACAGAACACCTGGACCAGGTTCAGTCCAGTATAGAACACCTGGACCAGCCACGGGCAGGTATAGAACACCTGGACCAGCCACGGGCAGGTATAGAACACCTGGACCAGCCACGGGCAGGTATAGAACACCTGGACCAGCCACGGGCAGGTATAGAACACCTGGACCAGCCATGGGCAGGTATAGAACACCTGGACCACCACGGGCAGGTATAGAACACCTGGACCAGCCACGGGCAGGTATAGAACACCTGGACCAGCCACGGGCAGGTATAGAACACCTGGACCAGCCACGGGCAGGTATAGAACACCTGGACCAGGTTCAGCCTGGTATAGAACACCTGGACCAGCCACGGGCAGGTATAGAACACCTGGACCAGGTTCAGCCTGGTATAGAACACCTGGACCAGCCACAGGCAGGTATAGAACACCTGGACCAGCCACGGGCAGGTATAGAACACCTGGACCAGCCACGGGCAGGTATAGAACACCTGGACCAGCCACGGGCAGGTATAGAACACCTGGACCAGCCACGAGCAGGTATAGAACACCTGGACCAGCCACGGGCAGGTATAGAACACCTGGACCGGCCACGGGCAGGTATAGAACACCTGGACCAGCCACGGGCAGGTATAGACAAATGAATTCCATTTCACAACCAAACATCTCAGCCCCAGCCCCACTTTGTACAGACATGCAAATGAAGCCTCTCGTGAAAAAGGTCACTGGACCAGTTTTTTAAAGTGTGGAGTTGAACAGGACCGGGGGCTGAATTTAATTGGCCTGAGAACAAGCGTGTGAGAGAAACCGCTCGCCTTCGAGAGTTAGAGCAGAGAGAGAGAGAGCGTAACGGTGAGAGGTGGTCAGAGACGCGGGTCTGTCCCCTGTGCCTGCTTCTCTGCGTGTGTGTGTGTGTGTTTCATCACCCCTAGTGTCACCGCACGCAGCGTGTGTGTGTGTGTGTGTGTGTGTGTGTTCTGAAATTAGTGTGTTAGAAATTGCACACTGTACACACTGAGGACTGAGGGATAAACATCTGATGTAAATTAGACTCTCTCTTTCTCTCCCTCTCTCTCTGTTTCCCTCTCTATCTTCTCTCTCTCCCACTCTCTCTGTCTCTCTCTTTCTCTCTCGCTCTCTGTCTTTCAATTCAATTCAATAAGGCTTTATTGGCATGACTGTACATAAGCAATATTGCCAAAGCCATTCACGATGAAACAATTAACAATGACTCAGAAGACAAAAAACAGTGGAATAAAATAAATATATAATTTTTTTATAAGCCAACCCTACAGTCAACCTGACAAAACACTAATAAGTAAGAACAATAACTATTTTCTCTCTCTGTTTCTCTCAATCTCTCACTATTTTTTTTCTCTTTCTGTTGTCCCCTCTCTCTGGCTCTCGCTCTTTTTCTCTCTCACAGTTTTTCTCTCTCTCTGTTGTCTCCCTTTCTCCTCCTCCTCTCTCTCTCTCTCTCTCTGTCTCTCTGTCTCTCTCTCTCCATGTGAGATCACATGCTGTGGAAGCACCGGGTCCTGTTTTGCAGACTGTGCCCCTAAGGGGGGGGGGGGGGGGGGGGGGGGGGGGGGGGGGGGGGGGGGGGGGGGGGGGGGGGGGGGGGGGGGGGGGGGGGGTGCTGTGTGTGTGTAATTTGGGGGGGGGGGCTGTCTGTGTATCTGGGGTGGGGTGGGGGTGGGGGGGGATAGTGATCACCATATCCTTATCACCATATTTTCTATTGCCATCGTGTCGTGGTTTTTTGTTGGTTTTTTTTCCTCTCTGTGCTCCAGGCCCCCAGAATGCCGTGGGGGTCAGGTGCTGGTCTGAGTTGAGTTTGGGCCGCACCGATACAGCCCAGGAGCCAGAGAGCATGGCTCACACGCTCTGTAACACCCTGCACAGAGTGCCGGCTCAAACAGGGACATCCTCATTGTCCTCTTCCCACTGAGAGTTAAAGAAATTTTTTTTTTTTAACTCACTGCTTGGTTTTTGGGGGTTCAGGCCTGGTTCCTGGCCAATTATTTCTTCGTTTCTCTGTAAAGCGTCTTTGGGACAGTGCTCTGTAAAAAGCACTGTACAAATAATATTTGATTTGATGCGATACCATAAAGTCTCAAAGAGGTAGAAACTGGAGCTGATGCATAGGTTATTTCCTTCTGTCAGATTACTTGGTAATATTCTCAGCGCAGATTTTATCAAACGGGTTTTGTTCCCGCTGCAGTGGGTTTAAAGTGGTTGCCGTGTGAACGCATCACAAGGCTGTGGCCTGGAGCTGCTGCAGTTTAAAATGCATCCTCATCCTCATTTGTTTGGATGAAGGCAAACAAACAAGCAATGAGAATTCCAATTGCCTTTCTACTCTGCTAATAGGGCGCCTGGGGCATTTGGAAATGAGTTATCTGATTGGATTATTCAGGATCACAGGCCAGCATTATACCGTTTCAGCATTCACACCCTCCCCCTCCCCTCCCCTTCCCCCTCCCCCTCCCCTCCCCCGGCCAACCCAACACTTGCTTTGGCCAATGAGAGGGCAGCGTGAGACTACATATCTTTTCTGCAGCTCTGTACATGAAACAGGAACAGCTTAAAAGACATCTCTTGACCATCCTGAACGTACTTGCACTGTAAAATGTTCAGTGTTAAATCAGCTCTTTCTAAATTCATATGGTCCCCCGTTGGACTCAACTGTACTCTTTTAGAGTTGAATTAACACTGGACGTTTTACTGTGTGCTTTTTCGCAACGTATACATATTTGTAAAGATGGGGATGTGAGTGGGGAAGCAGACGAGCTAAGATTTACATGTAGAGACAATGGGCCTCATTCATAAACCGTGTGTGCGATCACATTTGATTGTAAACTGTTTGTAAGAATGTTTCCAAGATCATTTCGCCATTCAAATTTTTTCCTTATTTAGTATTTGTTCATGGCTGTTTCCTTATGCAAATCATATGAACACGATTGCACATAAAAATTTACAAACAGTCAGCATTCATCATCTCATATACACCTGGAATAAGCACAAAAACAAAGGTCTGCACATGTGTCGTGAATCCCACATTGTTTTTTCGTAGAAATATTTTTAAGAACAAAAGTAAGAACACTTTAAGAAAAGTTTTGTGAATGAGGCCCAATATCTGAGGAGGAAGAGAGAGATGGGGTGTATACTGTATGTGGATACAGAGAGATGGGGTGCATACTGTATGTGGATACAGAGGGATGGGGTGTATACTGTATGTGGAGACAGAGAGATGGGGTGCATACTGTATGTGGATACAGAGAGATGGGGTGTATACTGTATGTGGACACAGAGAGATGGGGTGTATACTGTATGTGGATACAGAGAGATGGGGTGTATGCTGTATGTGGATACAGAGAGATGGGGTGCATACTGTATGTGGATACAGAGAGATGGGGTGCATACTGTATGTGGATATAGAGAGATGGGGTGCATACTGTATGTGGATACAGAGAGATGGGGTGCATACTGTATGTGGATACAGAGAGATGGGGTGCATACTGTATGTGGATACAGAGAGATGGGGTGCATACTGTATGTGGATACAGAGAGATGGGGTGTATACTCTATGTGGATACAGAGAGATGGGGTGCATACTGTATGTGGATACAGAGAGATGGGTATCAGCTCAAAGGTGAATGGGTCCTTTGAGGTGAGCTTGTGGGAGATTAGAGAGATTAAATCGTGGGTCCACAACAAGGGCTTATCCGCTGCAGGAGTTCTGTGCCAACTTCTGCTCTTGATTATTTAATTTGCTCGGTCGTATCTTGACCTGGCTTTTTGCGTGAGCGCCAGGGACGGTCGCAGAGTGTATCCTGAAGATTTGACCTGTGCTTGAGTACGGCAGCGAACCAGAGCTGTTGGGAAAAACTAAAACTAAGGTTTTAGGACTGGACTGGAGTTGTGCAACCCTGGACTGGACTAGAGAGAAAGACTGAGTGTAGTGTGAGCTCCTGATTTGATCGGGCTGGTGATGGTTGTGGGCAGTAGTACCCCCAGGGCATCACTAGCACCCCGCCCTGGGGGGAGGGCTCGTCTGGCTGATCGCGGATCTGTGGTCTGCCCGCACCAACCCTGTGTGACAGACAGCCCTCTGGGCCAATGGCTGCGCAGTTCCTGCTCCAGCCCTGTATGACAGACAGCCCCCTGGGCCAATGGCTGTGCAGTACAGCTAGCGAACTGTGAAGTGGGGAAAAAAAGGGCTCTTTTTGTTTTTGTACTCACAATTTCGCATTCCAGATTTGGAGGAGAAAAAAAAGAAGTTAAAAATGAGGATGAAAAGATGTTCAAAATAAGCATATAAAACTGAGATAGTAATTACAACTGGCGGACAGAGGAACGCACAATGTGTGCTGTAATTACAGAAACGCAGTGGCGTTCACTGCACTTGCACATGGAGAATCGCATTACACTACAGGCATTTTAGCGGACGCTCTTATCCAGAGCGACTTACATTGTATCCAGTTATTATACAGCTGGATATATACACTGGAGCAATGCAGGTTAAGTACCTTTGCTCAAGGGTACAACGGCAGTGTCCTGCCGGCGAATCAAACCTGCGACCTTTAGGTTACAAGACCAACTCCTTACCCATTATACTACACTGCCGCCCATATTGCATAAGCATGTGTTCCTGTGTTCTTCCTCTCCCATCACTCTGTATTGCCGTTGCTGCTGTACATTCTGCAGCTGCTTCGTTAGTCTGGACCCTGATGCACGTGTCTGTAATTCGTCGAAGCGTCACTGGAGCGTACTTACCTGCACACCTGCACACTTACCTGCACTGAGTCGCTACCTTGTTAAACTGAAGTCTCAGCACGGCTCTTGTGGTAGATATTGAGACCCTTAGAGGAAAACTGGATTTGTTGAACCTTTGAAGTTGCCACTATCACCATCCTCCCCCCCTCCCCCCCCACCATTCAGGAACAGAGATAAAAATTTGGCCAGAAATACATCCTAGTTCTGACACTGACTTCTGTTCTTTGCGATTCTGCATTCCTAATCACAGCTGTCCATCAATTACTCCTCATAGTTCAGCTGACACTTTTATCTCAAAGTAGTTGACAATCTTTTTTTATTTATTTATTTTTTTACTCGTTTGTTTGTTTGTGTCTCTTTTGCATGTGACCGGAGACAGTTGGGTCTAAGCACCCCAGCCTCAGGACATGGTAGTAAAACCATCTGACCCAACTTTTGAACCCTCTGACCTACCAATCAGATCCTTTTGGACCTCTGACCGACCAATCAGATCCCAGGGTCAGATGTCTAATGCTTCACCTTTTGTATTGGGAATCCCTTGAAGATATCTGAGCTGACCTTATCAGCCTTATCAGAGTTTGACCCTGAAGAAACTGCACACCAATATTTGCATTAGACCCCTTTCATCCTGTCACATGACATGCATGCCCAATGATTTAGCGCCCTGATAAAGCTGCCTTGCTGCACTGAAACAAATAGATTCCTTAACATAACAAATTTAACTTTTAATCAAACTTCCGCTTTGCTACATTGTTTGATCAAAATGGGTAATTGACAAGATATGTACAGTTGAAATGGTTTTATAGTATCATTTGGCAATGTGTACATGAAAGAGTGCAACTGTTAATATTAAGAAAATAAATAAACTGTTTGTGACATATTACTGTAGTTTAAGAGTCTGTAGAGACGTTTTGAAAAAATGTTTTTCCTTTATTGCAGAAAAATTTAAGTTATGCAGCTGTTCTGGCTTAAGAATCTCCAGAAGTATTTAGTTCACCGTAACTAATTCACAAAACTGGCTCTGTGCCTGACTGTGATCTTAGATGCATTAATCCCTTAAAACGACAGAGCAGAAGGTAGTGGGAGCTTGTGGATTATGAGGTGTGTGTGTACAAGTCTAATCAAATCTTGCAGGTGATTTGGTTGCTGCTGTTTTAATTCAAATATCAGACATTGACTCATTTTAAATTAACAATGGACCATGCATTGCAGTTATTTGAAGTCTTATGATGTAGAAGTTTATAATGATTCTGAAGAAATCATCCCCCTGCAAACGAAATGATTAGCCGCCCGAACACTATACCCGTTCTGTGCTCACACTCCAGCTTTTGAGAAATTTTCTTGGACTTTTAAGCTGCAAATAAATGCAGGATTTTGTGATTCAAAGGCACATGCTCAACGCTTGATTTGTTTTCCTTGACAAACACGAAATAGACTCAAAGAAACAGAAATTATGTTTCTGAGAATTCCGCCTTTTTGTGCATGCAGTTGGAGACGCAACAGTGAGTGTTGGATGCCCGGGGGTATTATTTCTGCAAACTTTATATGCAAACTTGAATGTTGCGAAATCAGTTTCATAAATAATCCTGGTGTCAGGAAGAGCTCATTGTGTGATTTCTCATAACATTGCGTGTCACTGTCACAGCACAGACAGTCAGTGTTCGCACGACGCGAGCGCAAATCGGCGATCTTTTGTCTCTGCCTTGGCGTGGGACTCAGTTACTGTGGCTCGCTGCTCTGTCTCTCTCACGGAACACGAGTCCTGTCTTGTGCAGATTGACATTGCGTTTCGTTAAATTGCTGCCGTGTATTACTTTTTACGTTGTATTTTTCCATGGTGTTTTTTTATGCGGCTGGATATATTCTGATGAAATTCACGCTGAATACTGTTCTCAAGGGTATAACAGCTGCGTTTTTCCTCAGAATTGAACCTGCAACCGTTCAGTTGCAAGCCCAGTTCCCTCACCATTGTGCTCCACTTGGGGACTCACAGAGGTGGGCAAGGAGGGCTGTACCTGCCACTGGTTTTCATGCGAGCTTTTGACCTCCATTACTTAATTAACCCTAACATTTACACCATCTGACGTTTTAGCTACATCCCTTGATAAGCGCATGAATGAACAACCAAAGTCTGTTCTTGTGTCCCTTTATGAAAGTCTTCCTGTGATCTAACGTACGAGTGAGCCAGTGTTGGTGTGCCTGGTATCTCATTTAGCCAGGGTGATTGGTGGAAGCAAAAACCCGTGCACACACACCGTCCCCCCCAGGATGGCCCACCCCTGCTGTAAACAGTACCCGGATAGAGTGGGTAAACAACATATGATATGAGACTGAATGACATCGTAGGATTAGGTGTTACAGAAAGCGGATAGGCTAATGATCTTGAGGATTGATGATGCTGCTTCTATTGTGACATCATCCCATTCCATTCCATTCCATTCCATCACCTGGGTGGGAATTTTAGACGTGCTGCATTGTAAGTGTCACTCAAAGTCCGTTTGGCATACCTGCACACGTAGAAGCGCAGAGACACCTGCACCTGCCCTTACACAGTTACTGTGTCAGAGTTTGGGACACAAGACCCCGCGGCTGGGTCAGGTTCCCCTGCAAGTGAGCCGGTTGGTGCACAGCCCAATGGAAAAAAGCTGGGCTCCGTACACCTGTTCCAATGAGATTACCATGGCAGCTATCAATATTTCAGCAGGCTCCAAGGGGGGGCGGGGTGGGGTGGGGTGTGTGTGGGGGGGGGGGGGGTTGTGTGGGGGCGGGGGGGCTGGCCCAAGGGCTGGCAGAACTGGCCGGGTGGAAGCAGAGGTGTGGGCATGCGCCAGCTGATTGTAAGCAGATAGACTGGAGTGGGGTACTGGAAAGGAACTCAATATGAGCACACCCCCCCCCCCCCACCACACACACACACACACACACAAACACTCACACACACTCACACACACACACACACTCACACACAAACACACACACACACTCACTCACACACACACACACACACACTCACACACACGCACACACACATACACACACACACACACACACACACACACACACACCTCTCCTCTCAGCCTGCCTGCACAGCTAGCCCTGAGACAGCAGTAGGCTCTTTTACGCGGTGTTGTCACTGTAAAAACACCCTGACAAATGACCATGCTGCAACTTTAACCAAGGGTCTGGTTACTAATCGCCAACCTCTGATCTTGCTGCTGCAGGCCTGGTCTTCTGTCTGCCTAAATTCACTCGCTCCATGCCACTTTTGAACACCTTTTCACTCACCTTGACATACCAAACGGTTCTACTGCTTCCTGTCTTCAGATGGTGATCACCCCACACACTGCACCCATTCCTTTCCGTTCTCTGCCTTATACCGAAGTTGGTTATGCTGCCTTTTCAAGCGCCGGAGGCCTCTCCTCATGACCCAACCCCTTCTCCACCCTCACCCCCCAATGGTGGGACACCCCTCCCCAGCCAATCAGGAAGGCGGATTCTCAGGCTTACTTTCTTAAAACATCTAAAAACCCACCTATTCAGACTACACGTTTGTATTTTATGAATCAACGTACCTCTCCCTCCCTTTGAAAGAGGGAGCGTACACCTTCATGGTGGGGCTTACATGGTTTTAACCTTGCCTGTCTCTGGCTTTTGCGGTGTTTGTGTATCACGCGAAACGCAATTTTGCAAGTCACTTTCGCTAATACCAACTGCAAAATGACTAACTGTGTAACTGTACGTAATACCGCCTTTGTTTGGGGTTATGGGAAATGTTACCTCATGTGTTGACTGCATTTAATACTGGCGCTCAGTATTAAATATCAATTTTATTGATGGTCTTCCGCTCATATTGCTTTTCCTTTTGTTGCTGACGCATGGTGTCTGTCCTATGAGTCCATTTTGACTCCATTACTTGCAGCTGCAGAGACAAGCAGGGTTTCTGTATTCGCCAGCTTGCAACTGGACTCCCGGGTCTTGTGGCTCTGATGTTTGGCAGCCTCCAGCTTGCTGTTGTGACCAACCTTCTGTGTTGTTCTTTTCCAGGATGAAGAACAAACTGTGGTATTTTGAGTTCGGCACCTCAGAGACCATCGCTGCCACCTGCAAGAAACTGAACGAGAGCCTGGAGGTGGAGGTGAGGATGAGGCAGGAGGCCCTGTTGGGTGTGGGAGGCCCTGCTGGGTGTGTGGGTGGGGGTGTGTGGTGGAGGTGGAGGTAGAGCGTGAGGCCCTGTTAGGTGTGTGGGTGGGGGTGTGTGGTGGAGGTGGAAGTAGAGAGGGAGGCCCTGTTGGGTGTGTGGATGGGGCGTGTGGTAGAGATAGAGCAGGAGGCCCTGTTGGATGTTGGTGGGGGTGTGTAGTGGCGGTGGAGGTAGAGTGGCTGGGACCTTTTGGGTGTGTGGTGGAGGTGGAGGTGAGCAGGAGGCCCTGTTGGGTGTGGGTGGGGGCGTGTTGACCATTCTTCATTGGGAGGGAACTGTAGGGTCCATCAGGCCATCAAATTCATATCTTTCGAGCATGAAAAGCGCTGGATGAACTTTCTGTGAGGCCTTTTTGTTGATATGCATGAAAAAAAGCTATTACCTTTTCATAAGGATTCCCATTTACTGTGGTCTTTCGTAGGGCTGTAAGTTTCAAATTGCCTTATGGTGCCTGGGGGAAATCCAAAACTTCTTTTTATATATATATATACATATATATATATAAATAAAAAAATAGAACATAATATGCTTATGAAGCCTGAAAAAAAGGCGTCACTCACTAAGTCAGGCTATTCTTAGTTCCTGACAAATCCTCCAGCAAACCTCAAAATACATCTGGCCTTCCCGGGCTCTGACAGTACGTTCAGACAAGCCAGGGCCTCGCGCTGCAATCAAGCTGTCAGTAGAAAGCTCTTCTCCGTCTAGACGGTGCTGCCAAGGCAAGGGCGTTGCACACCAGTTCTCCTCCATCCTGCTCGGAAAACGATAAAATGATTTTAAAAAAAAAAAAAAAAAAAACGATACGCAGTATCGATCGTGCACAGCACAGTGAAATCGGCGCGTATGACCTATATGAGATCATGAAAATGTATTTCGCAGACGCCGGTCACCCCGAGGGACTGTGGGGCTGAATCTGCCGTCTGGCCAGTCACCTTGCCCAAATACGTGTGATTTTTTTTCAACCCTTTGAAAAAATTCTCTCTTATGTCTTTGCATACCCCCCCCCCCCCCCCCAAAAAAAAAGTGAGCCAAATGTGTCAGCCAAATGTTGTGTGTTTGCAAATTTCACAAGGGGTTGGTGAGTAATGCAACGGGGAGCCGTTTTAAAATTGCCACAAATTATATATTGCTTCATTATGTCTAATTAAGGCAGTGTATTTAAAGCTCGTCAAAATATAAACTGACACCGAAAACCGTTTCCAGTAGATTTTTTTATGTCAGTCTTGCCTTATGTTCCCAAAATACTGTTGCGTTTTTTTTTTTTTTTTTTTTTTGGACCCTGAAGCGTCTGAGAGGGTGATAAATATGCCTGTGCTTGGTAGATCAGTCTCCCAGACAGCTGACAGATAATAGACAACACCAGACTTGTACTTTTAAAGTCAAGGCATTTAGGAAGACTTTCCAGGAGCTGAGAATTCCATTCAATTTAGTTTTAATTTGGATAATGTAGGACACGGCTTCAGCTGATGTTGCTAATATTTTGATCTTGTGTTATATTTGGAGGAGAAGAACCGGAAAAGGGTTTACATGGCGGGGGGGGGGGGGGGGGGGGGGATGATGTGAAATGATGTCCAGGTAGCATCCATCTAGACTTGTCTCATCTTGTCTTGAGACAGAGGGGTTGCTGCTCACAAAATTCTTCGTTCCATTTTTGGAAGACAATTCTCATTCAGGAAGTTTTGATTTTTCAGACATGAAACAGGTAAATAAGGATGCACCTATTTAACCGTCTGCAGCCATAAATGAAACGGAATTATTTAAGCACAGCTCTATTAATTAATCAATCATAAAGGCATTCACCGTATACAAATTCATAGTCCTTTCTGCAACTGTCTTCGCCTAGCAAAGATTAGTGAAGTAGGTACCAGCTGATTCATTGCCCTTAATTAGAATGTTCACGTCACAGTGCACTTCGGCCTTTTCTGGATTTCAGACTGGTTTCAGGCCTGTGCTTGAAGCGGGTCGAATGTTAAGGCCAGTTGCTCTTCAGCGGTGTACTTACCGGAAGATATTAAATTTTACTTTCATTAGGCTGATGGCCTCTTCATTGGATTGTGGGATTTGTTGCCTGGGCAGACAATGGGGAGGGGGTGGGGGGGGGGGGGGGTGGGGGGGGGGGGGGGGGGGGGGGGGTTTGAAGGGGGGTGTGCCTTCCACATCGTCATGGAGATGAAAATGTGTGGAGTTCTGCTTAAGTAGATCTTCACACTTTCTGAATCAACAAGAACATACGCTGCTGTTTATTTGAAAGTGGGGAAATCTTTTTACCCGCCAGCTCAATGTGTCCTCTTCTGTAGTCCTGTTGAAGTGCCCCCAGCATCTAATTTGTTTGTAGTATAATCAGTCCGTGTGGATGTTTGGGCCCTTTTTAAATGATTTGTTTTTTATTTTATTTTTATTCCAAGTTTACAATCATACTTAATGATCTGAACTGTTGTCGACATGAAAGGTTACTGGTTAGTGAAAGGAGTGTATGGGGTTTTAGCTTTTGTTTTCTGTTAGCCAACGATGAACTATCAATACTCATCCCATCAATTATGCCTCGGTGGAGCATGGCTCGCTCTTGTGTACTAAGTGGCATTAAGGCCTGTTCTCTGGTCCATTGTCTTGTTTGTTCAGACCAGTCAGTTTCCTGCTCTGTGAAACTTACTCAGGGAGGTGTGGGATCATGGTGTCCTGTGTGTCTAAGTCAGTGGTAACCAATCCTGCTCCTGGAGATCTACCACCCTGTAGGTTTTCACTCCAACCCTAACAATGCACACCTCATTCGACTAGCTAGAGATCTTGCTAAGCTGCTAATTAGTAGAATCAGGTGTGCCAGATTAGGGTTGAAATGAGAACCCACAGGACGGTACACAGATCTCCAGGAACAGGTTTGGTTACCACTGGTTTAAGTGCCGGTTTCTCGTTTTTTTTCCATCCGCATGTTCCCCCAAAAACCCTCCTCTCTGTTCCTCAGTGCGACGGCATCATCCTGGACCTCAGCAGCACCTCCCTGGAGGGCATCGCCGTCCTCAACATTCCCAGCATGCACGGCGGGTCCAACCTCTGGGGCGAGACCAAGAAGAGGCGGAACTACAACCGCATGAGCAAGAAGGTGCCAGAGAGGGCGCCGGTGACCACCGTGACCGACGCCAAGGAGCTCAAGTTCTGCGTCCAGGGTGAGTGCCCTTCTGGGGCCGGTGAGGCCGCTCTCCATAACCTTCTGTGTCCCAGCAGCCGTGTCTTTGTGTCCACCTTGTAGTTAATGTCCATTTAAGGCCGGGTTGCCCAAGCCTGTTGATCCCTGGTGATCTAATCTCCTTTAAATTTTCACTCCAACCCTAGCAAGGCCACACCTCATTCAACACATAGAGCAGGGCTGCCCAACCTTGTCTCTAGAGATCTACCATCCCGAAGGTTTTCACTCCAACCCTAACAAAGCCACACCTCATTCAACAGCATAGAGCAGGGCTGCCCAACCCTGTTCCTGGAGATCTACTGTCCTGTAGGCTTTCACTCCAACCCTAACAAAGCACACCTCATTCAATTAGCTAGAGCAGGGCTGCCCAGCCTTGTCTCTAGAGATCTACCATTCTGAAGGTTTTCACTGCAACCCTAACAAAGCCACACCTCATTCAACAGCTAGAGCAGGGCTGCCCAACCCTGTTCCTGGAGATCTACTGTCCTGTAGGCTTTCACTCCAACCCTAACAAAGCCACACCTCATTCAACAGCTAGAGCAGGGCTGCCCAACCCTATTCCTGGAGATCTACCATTCTGGAGGTTTTCACTCCAAATGTGGAAGCGTATGTTGGTTCCAAGCTGTTTACCTGCTACGCGCGATTTTCCATGCAAAGAGAAACCAAATGGAAGACAGGCTGCTTTTTTCCTTTTCATTCCAGTTTTTCAGGTGGAACGTTTAATCTCCTTGACTGTTGGAAGAACTGGGAACAGTTCTGTTATGGTTCTGCAAATGTTCCCTGTGGCCCTCCGATCATTAATGGTGAAAGACATTTTTTCCATTTCTGTTTTTTCCCCGCGACTTAGAACCCACAAGAACATTTACACCACAGTGGCTTAGGCTGGAACAATGGAGTGTGACATCACAATAAAAAGGGCCGTGACATCACAATAAATAGAACAAACCCCCCCAATAACAGATTCACCACAATGGCTTTAGCCTGGAACAACGGTAGGTGACATCACAATAGAAAAGGGCCGTGACATCACAATAAATAGAACAA
This sequence comes from Anguilla japonica, assembly GCA_025169545.1. Taxonomy (NCBI): domain Eukaryota; kingdom Metazoa; phylum Chordata; class Actinopteri; order Anguilliformes; family Anguillidae; genus Anguilla; species Anguilla japonica. The sequence continues at coordinate 1,802,853 of CM045885.1, forward strand.
ACCCCCCAAGAACACATTCAGCACATCCCTCTTGGTGAAAGGTGACCCTGCGGTGAAGCATCCCTCAGAGGGGGTCAATGTGTGACCCCCCCCCCCCCCGACTTCACCATGGGGCCCATGAGTAACGGCGTTGGCCCAAATGTCATTGGCGGCGCTAGCCGGACGGAAGCCCAAGGTCAATACTGAGCAGCTGCTCTGGACGACCATGACTTAACCTCCAGAGCTGCTGAGCCACGGCGTGAATGGGGGGGGGGCAAGGCTGGGGGGTTATTTTACTGTATTCTGAATGTAACCACAGGGAAGAGGGATGGATATGGGGGGGGGGGGGGGGGGGGGGGGGTAGAAACTGGACCCTTTCTACTCTGCTCTGATAACCAATTGCTTTCCCATCACACTCTACATTTCTTCTTTTAAGGCCTAAGAGCCTCACTCTATCTCTCACTCACTCCCTCTCTAGCTCTCTGTCTCTCTCTCTCTCTCTCTCCCTGTCCTGAGGGGTGCGTGGGCGGGCGGGCCGGTTGCCGGTAGCGATGACAAGGCCAGGGGGCCAGAGCAGGACTGTGGTGTTTTATTTAAATAAGATCTCACCTTTTTTTTGGCAACTCCATAAAGTATTTTCATAAACTCTCATGGGACTGGAATATATTGTAAAATATACACTTATTACCTATATACCATAACACTTCATAATGGGTTTGCAAATATTCTAATTATTGCCAATTTAAGATTAATATATTATACTCTTGAGGAATATATGTTTACA